>JACEIK010002217.1:212017-224929 GCA_018107945.1 Datura stramonium | reverse complement strand
CTCTGTTATCTATTGGAAATTATAAGGAAATTTTAAAAAAAATCGAAGTTGGGGCTTATATATAATTGGGACTTATAAGTCGCATTCAGGGAATGCGATTTATAAGAATGCGACTTATAAGTCGCATTCCTGGAATTCGATTTACAAGTCGCATTCCTGGAATGCGATTTACAAGTCACATTTTGCCTTGTGACGCGCCGACTTGACGCTTGTCCGATCTTTCTCCGGGCCTTTTTCTAGCATGTATGGCATTCTAAAACTCTTAACCAACATGCGAATAGGCCATCTACATGTCAAGAATTTATGGGGTGTAATAGTTGTCCAGAAAATGTCAACTGATTAGTTTGACTCTAGTTATTTTTGAGGTGTCAGTGGTGCCTCCCAACATTCAGACTCAGATTAAGATTTTAGTTATTTGGTCCATTAGGCGGTCATGATATTCAGTTATAGCTCTGACCAGCCTCAGGACCCTAGTTCAGTTATTAGTTATTCTGTAGACGGTTACGATGCTTCTAGATAAGCAGCTCTAACCAGTCTTAGAACCCAGTTTCAGAATCTAGGCCGATAAGGCTCTCAAGGTACATGCAGTTATTCATCCCTGACTAGTCTTGGGCCCCATTTTTGAGCTATCAGCTTAGTAGTTCAGTTTAGGTTGTCCAGTGTGCGTAGAACTTAGCACCAAGCGGGTCGGGTTCCAGCGCACCCAGGTTCCCAGAACTACGTTGCCAGCGTAGGTTACAGTATTACTTGGCTTGATTGGCCCCAAATATTTTTCCTGTGATCACCAGTTTATGCCTTTATACCCTGGCAAGGTACATTTCTACTGGTGGGGTGTATACATTAGAATCCACATCTAGCTCACGTGGTTAAATGTCGGTTATAGACTCTCCCACTAGTCAGTCCAGTCCATTATCAGAATAAGCAGCTCAGTTCGGTACAGTATCTAAGATTCAGTATTTCAGACTCAGGGCATGTCCTTGACCATTAGACAGGGTTGTCTTGACCATTTCAGATTATATCATTAGTTCAGTTCAGCTTACCTATGGGTCATGGAATGCCATTTTAGCTCAAACTTTATATTAAGTATGTTTCTCTCACTTACTCAGTACATTCAAAGTACTGACGCATGTTTTTCATGTTGTATCGTTTCATGATACAGCTGCAGGTTCTCAGGTTCATCACAGATAGTTACTTTAGTTTCAGAGCATTCCATTTCAGAAGATCAGAGTGTGAGTCCTCGTCATTCGAGGGCCTTGTTTATTTATTTCAGTTGGATATGGTTTTGTATAGACTTAGAGTTAGCTAGGGGCCTGTCCCAACAACTCCTCAGTAGTTTGCTTTCAAACCAGACTTGTCTTTCAGAATTGTACTTCAGATATATTATTTCTTCTCTACTTTTCAGTCTTTACATTTTCCTAAACTGATAAAGCTGTTATTTAAAAGTTCCGTTGTGCATGTTTACTCAGAATGTTAGTGTATGATATACCAGGGGTTGACTTGGGGTCACTTGTGGCTTCAAGTACCGTGTTACGTCCAAGGTGTAGGCTTAGGGCGTGACACCTTGGCTCAGCCACCATCTCTGGAGCGTATTTGGACAACCTGATAAACTCCAGAGCATACTCTTCCAAGGTTTTTTTCCCTGTCTCAGGTTCATGAACTCCGCTACCTTGACCTCCCTGAGCTCTCTAGGGACAAATCTGTCCAAGAAGGCGGTGCTGAATTCCTCCACTCTACCAGTCCTGCTCCTGCTGGTCGCCCCTCCCTCCACTGTTCATACCAGACCTGGGCTACCCCTTTTAGCTGGTAGGAAGCCAGGTCAGCACTCTCGGAGGAGCTGACACCTATTATATGGGTAATTTTTCTGATCTCATCTATGAACTCTTGGGGCTCCTTCCCCACCTTGGATCCCTGCAATGATGGAGGGTTAATTTGGGTGAAGTCCCGCACCATAGAAGCTGCTGCAAACCTGTTGTTATTAGTTGGAACCACATGCTAGTTCACCTGGTTGGTCACAATTTGGGCGAGCAGCTGAATGGCCGCCATGAATTCTGCGGTTGATACAAACTCATTCTGTGGGGCTTCCCGGGCTGGTGGAGCAGTCCCCTGGGCATTTCCGGCCCTCCTTTAATTGCCGCATCGTGGAGGCATAGTTCATTGAAATGAAGCAGAGCACGAGTTAGGATAATTATTTGAACTTCAACACATTACAAGGAGTATGAAATAAAGGGAAGTTTCCTAATGACATCTCATAGCCTCCCTATCATAAGTGTGGCGCACTTCACACCCATGACGAGGACTCTACTCGATGCGCCTTTCAGACATCCAAGGATACTCTGAACCTGGCTCTGATACAAAGTTTGTCATGCCCTGAGTTTACACCCTGGACAGAACACGGTACTTGAAGCCACAAGTGACCTCAAGTCAATCCCTGTTTTATCATACACTGGCATTTTGTGTAACATAAAAATACATGCAGCGAAAATTTCAAGAAAAAATAATAATACTCGGTAAAGGTTACATATGTAATAAAATCAATCTGAGTCTAAAACATCTTTACGTCTAAACGACACTAGGTCTGGAGAGTTGCTGGGACAAACCCTCAGCTAACTCCAAATCTTAAAAAAATGAAAGCATAACAAAAGTAGATAAGCTCCGTCCTCGAAGGATGAGGACTCGTCGACTGGATAACTGAGTTCTTCGATAAACAGTCAGCTAACGGGGTTGAGACTGTGATCCTGCAGCTATATCATGAAATGATACAACATAAAAGTATGCATCAGTACTTTGAATGTACTGAGTAAGTGAAAGGAATATAATATAATAAAATGAATAACAAAGAAATGTTGAACTGAAAGACATGCAATCACCAACTAAAGCTACTGGCTGAATAACTGAAATACAGAGGTGGTCTAGATGATCCTGTCTGATGGTGAAAGCACATTCTAAGTTTTGATTTCTGATCTGAACTGAACTGGACTAAGACTAGACTGAACTGACTGGTGGGAGAGTCTATAACCGACATATAACCACGTGAGCTAGACATGGAGTCCGATGTATACACCCCATCGGTAGGACCCAATATACCTTGTCAGGGTATAAAGGCATAAACTAGGTGATCACAAAAGTTTGGGGCCAAGAAGACCAATATATATTGAATCCCACTGGCAATGTTGTTGTGGGAATTTGGCTGCACTGAAACCCCGGTACACTTGGTGCTAAGTCCTACTCCCACTGGATAATCCTAAACTGAATACTAAGTTGATAGCTCGAATCTGGGGCCCAATATTAGTTAGAGATACATATCTGAAAGTACCCTGAGAGTCTTAACGGATCATATTCTAAAACTGAGTTCTAGACTAGTAAGAGCTGCTTATCTAGAAGCGTCATAACCATCTGAGAACAAACTGAAATCTAAACTGGGGTCCTGAGGCTAGTTAGAGCAATATGTCTAAAGTATCATGACCGCCTAGTGGACCACTAAATTGAATTCTAAATCTGATTCTGATAACTGGGAGGTGATACTGACACCTCAGGAGATTCTGTAGTCAAACTGATCAGTTGATGTTTCTGACTGGCACTGAAAAATTTCATATTTTGACTAAGACTAGACAATCATGTATCTGAGTGGGAATTTAGCATGTAAAATAGTAAGGGAATTCACTTCACTGGTATAATCAAAAAATTTCCAAGATTTATCATTTCAACATGAATTTCTAGTCTGTTCTACCCTCAAGAACTAGGGCTGAAGTCGATGAGCAGAGATAAGCACCAATACTACCATTAGTTGGTGGCAAAATACCCGTAAGTAATATACAAGGTAGAACTACATGGATTACATGAGACATTGTCAAGGATATCTCAACACTTGAAAATCTGCAGGGCTAGGATTCACTTTTATGGAAATAATATCAATTTACTCATGAACTGATTGAAATCATGTCTAAAATAATCATAAATCTCATGCTATGTGAATTCCAATAAAATTTACATTTACTCAGGTTTGGGATTCACAAAAATTTTGAGAAGGGTTTGGAGACACAAGAGAAGAATTATCCCCTTGTTGAATTCCCACATACCTGGTGAAGAAACTCGAAGAATTTCCTTAAGGATCGAGGGGAAAAGGTCTTCCCTAGTTCTTGCTCTGAAATGTTCTGGGAGAAACTTTCTACGATATGCTTTTCTGAAGATTTGAGTGTGGAATAAGGAAAGAAACCGTTTACCCCCACTAATGAGTCTGGAATTATGAATAAAACAACGCAGTTTCAAGTTTAGGAAGGTAGGAAATTACTGAAATACCCTTGGAAATACGCAGGAAAACTTACTACTAGTCCCCCTATGGAGGACCTTATGACTCGTGCCTAGAGACGACGACTTGTGGTCATGATCATTGGGTCCACTGCCTAGGATCCCCCTATTGGTCAACACGAGGGACACCACGATTTGTGGTGTACCCTACGACTCATAGTGACCAATCGTGAAGTTCACTGCCAAAATTCTCCTGGTCTTCATATTACTCTTGACCACGGGTCACCTCACGACTCGTGGGGTGGACCACGACTCGTGGTCACCTCAAATACAAAAATTTTGAAACCCCCAGGTTTCATCACGAGTCACCTAATGACTCATGGTCACTCCCCACGGGTCACAGAACGACTCATTCTGTGACCTGGACCAGATTTTCTAGTTTTCTATAATTTAAGTCTTGGGTATAGTCCTTGAGTTTTCGGGGCATTATAGTTATAAACCCTAATGTTTTTCCTAAAATTGACACCTAGTTGTCCTGATTCTGTGCCCAAAAGATATTTGAGATACATTGGTGGTTGGCACAGTAATGGTAGTCTTACATGGCCGAAAATACAACAAAATGAGAATTTAGGTTGTGGTGTGTTTTTGGTTTTTTTAGTTTGTTCCTCATACCATAAAATGGCACCACAATATTGGCAGTTGTATGTCGGGGTGCCAAAATTCTGAGTTGTTGTGTAATCACCTGCTGATTATATTTTTTTTTTGAGAAATAATACAACTTTTTTATGGAAAAATAATAATGTATTTTATCCCGGTCACGGGTTAGGTTGATATGTAAGGGTTTTAAGGAATGAGACATATACCTGTATTCTACCCATTAGTTAGTCTTCTGCTGCTTGTCTGAGGAAACATGAGAAGTGATCCTTCTTCTGATTCCTCAATACCTCAATCATATGGTAGGATGCATTTTCAACTGCATTGTATTTACCAATATGTATTCATTAAGGAACTTATGAAAGAGTTGTCGCTTTGATGAAGCATATATGTGTAGAATGTTTTCATCAACAACAACTCCACATTTAGGGGTCATAGTGGTATGATCCTAAACGGTTCACAAGTTCTGTATATATATGTTCATATAAATTTATTTGTAGTGTGAAGGTGACGTGATGCATGAGCATATGGTTGGAGCATATGATTGGGCCTGTCTTTTTAAGACTTATATTTTTCACATAGCAAGACAGTAGTATAAGTAAAATTTGTTGCTTGATCATGAAGAGTGTTAGCTTTGTCAGCAAATAACATACCGTTTAGTTGTAGAAACCATTCTCGCCTTTTGTAGTTTGTTAACTTCATTAAATTTTTTGATCTTTTCACAACATATAAGTTAGATCTATTTTCTTTTTTGGATGGTAATTTTGCTTTTTTGAAATAATTTGGAGTTTTCACTTCAATCTAGCATAATGGCTTTTGCATTTTTTGATATAAACTATCTCCTCTATCTTTTTGTTACATTCGACTGATGATGTACAATTCTTGATTTTATATGAAAACATCCTATATTGCCGAGCTAAATCATGTAGAAGCTATTGTAGAAGTTTCATCTCTAGGGGGATATTCTCGGAGCAATTCAACTATTTCACAATGTCAGATATCATTTTCATTCAACCAGTTACAAGCATTTGCAAAGAAAAAATATTTCAAGTTTTGTCTTGAATATATTCAAGCAATTGTTTTATTGAGCGTAAGCATACTAACAAAGTGGATGGCGATTCTTGAAAAATGGTTGTCTGCTTAACAAAGGTAATCATGGAGCGCCTTAGTTAATAGAATAGTTTGCTAGAAGATTGATCTATAAAAAGAATGCACATCCAATGTCTAGAAACCCCACCTAACTTCCAGTATAGTATGAATAGTAATTTCCAATTTTGCATCGAACATATCCAATGAACCGCTTCATTGAGTAAAGTGTAAATAAAAAGCCGAGTTAGAGATTGAAAAAAAGGCTTACTGTTCTACCAAATTAATCCTGAAGTGCATTTTTTGAAAGAAATAGTTGGTCGTTTGATTTTTTTATAAACCCAACTCAGAGGAATTTTCATAAACATATGAAAAATCTCTTTCTCATATCGAGCAAGTTGTTACTGCTTAACGTGCTTAGAGAATAAGTGTCTCCTCTATTCTACAATAATTAAATGATATTTAAATAGAACACATGTGGAATTTTGTGTAACCAACGTAATCACTGGATTCCAAAGCGTTTGATGTCAATGGAAGTGGAGTGTTCTACTACGAATTTTCTTATTATGTACGATCTTCGTTGACTCCAATTCTACTTCTTCCCTTTTCACAAGTTGCCTTCTTCTTATTTTTTGGTAATCAATTTACACTTCTCTCATTCTTTCGGTGTGCTCTTCTTGTATTCTTTGGAGAAGAAGTTGATGCATTAATGGTTGTTGATTGTTGAAGTCGGTTGTCAATAACTTCAACATAATAATTGGACGAGTTTGTCCCTGTTTTTTATTTGTATTTTGAATAAAGTAATTGTCAAGAATGTAACTATTAAGTCATTTGTTTATTGCGCCATCGTACACACCATTTCAGTGATACCTCAAATTTAATTCAATTCGGAAATTGTTTACTCCGGGTAGTTAAACTTTTGCGTCCCTACTTTGTACGATTAATTAATGACTACAGCAATGTTAAGACATATTCAACATTTTGTGTGTGTGTGTGTATTAATGTTACATATAGTGTGTATGATTGTTCCATCTTTAACTTCTAGTAGATATGATTAACTTTCTTTCGTCATAATAGTGATGATAAGCTATCTTCGTACATATTTGGAAAATGAATATTTCGTTAAATCGATATTATTTTTTTTAATCCCCCCCAAAACACTGACAATTTTTTCATTTCCCATTTAAATCGTACCACACTTAAGCAGCACGAGATGTGGAAGAGATTTGTCCGGATGATTTTCAGGCCTTCATAGAAGTAGTTTCATATGGCTGTGTGGAAACTATGTTTCTTGGGCCATTTAAATACAAGTTCAAGTCTTTTTGGGATTGCACAACAATGTGAAGTATTCATGTTTTATAGTGATATCATAAGAGAAAGGGAGATGGGGGTCATTAGAAGCGAACACATCTTTTGGTATGTTTTATGAAATGATTTTCAAGTATAGTGTTGAATATATCCAAGCAACTATTACCTCGCCAGAAGCTTAATGAGAAATAGGATGAAGAGACTCGTAAAATGCCTGTATGCACAAAAGTAATCCCGCAACTAGGTTAAAATAAATATTTTTCCAGAAGATTGATATATAAAAAGAACACATGCCCTTTCTGAAATCCAATGTAGGTTCCAAAAAAGCATTTTGTAACATTAATTAGTAATTCTAGTAAAGACTGGGAAAATGTATGACTCTTTCATCAATTCAATGTTGAAGTGCCCTTTTAGTTTACAAATAGTTGCATTGTAGAATTTTTCTAAACACAAGTCATCGGGATCTTCACAAGCAAACATAAAATACAATTCTTAGATCCGGTGATTTCTTACTGTTAAACTAATAAGATAATTAAATAGAGAACATATTTAATTTTTCTCTCCTTATGGTAGTGTCATCCTTTTTTATTGTATAAAGGAGTAGATGCATTAATGATTGGTGTTTCTCGAAGAAATTGATGTTCTAGATTTAATTGATTGGGCATGACAAGATTGCATCTCCATTGTTGAACTACGAAGATTGGGAGGATTCTATATTATTTTTTCTCACTAACATTGTTTTTATAAAAATCATGGAATCTAAAACGCCTGTGGCTAAAGAGTTCACAAAGGAGTGATTATGACAAGTGTGTGGAATGTTGTAGACCCAAATAAACGAAGTCATGTATCTTGATAGAGTATGAGTTGCATTTTATAAACTATGTATGATCTCATATTACATGTTAAATGAGATGATGTTGGAATTTGGAATGTCATGATAGTATATGCATAATGTGACTCTATAGAATGCTCGTTAGCGTAAGATGCTTGAGATAGCTATTGATTGGACTCCATGATGAGGTTAATTATGATGATAGCGCATGAAAATAATAGTTCAACTATTGGGCTTGATGTTACTAGAAAGTAGCCCTCATCCTGTTGATGAGAATGTTGTATGATGAAAAATCAGTAAACATCCTTGTCTCTGATTAGCTGTTGCAATTTAGATTACCGCTAGTTAGTCGGAATTCTCGTTAGCAAGAATGTTTCCCTATTCAGTCGGGATTCTTGTTAGCAAGAATGTTTTCCTAGTCAGTTGGGATTCTCGTTATCCAGAATGTTTCCCTAGTCAGTCGTGACTCTCGTTAGCAAGAATGTTTCTCTAGTCACTTTGGATTCTCATTAGCAAGAGCATTTTCCTAGTCTGTCGGGACTCACATCCCTAGCTACTAGCCATGCATGTTTCTCCTCCTTCAGTCGGGACTAATATCCCTAGCTAGTTAGTGACTTTCTATATCAGAGCCTTCACTCCCTTAGACAGTCGGGGACCCTCATGATATCAGTCATAGCATTGCATCTCTGTATCATTATGATTAATACTTTTGTGAATCATTGAACGTATAATAATTAATGTCCTTATAATATGATTATGTTTATATGAATATGTGGATCTCATACCAGGTTGTTGTATCACCTTGCAGTTACGTTACTAATCCTGTGATTTATAGTACTCCCTTCTTGCATACTTATACTTATGAGTTATATATTTATGTTCCTTCATACTCAGTACATTTCAAGTACTGACCGCGCGTCTCTTGTTCTATATCATTTTATGATATAGATTCAGGTCTCTAGATCCAGCCACGTGACTAGATACACCCTTTCTTACAGCTGCTAGCGGTGAGTCCTCATCTTTCGAGGACGTGGTTTATATTCTTATTAAATTATGTTCAGTTTTCAGACCTTTGGAGTTAGCTAGGGGCTTTTCCCAGCAACTCATCAGTTAGTAGAAGGCTTTCAGACTTGTTTAGACAGATTTCTGAGTTATATTTAAGTGTTGTTAAGTTTTTATATTATGAGTTATATTAGATTTTGTTATCAGTTCTGGTTATCCATATTGTTAGTTGTCTTTTATGTTAAGCGTATGCTATGATTATGTTATGGGTCGACTTGGAGCCTCTTGGGGTTCCTTGTTCTGTTTCTACGATCCGGGTCTACTCTTGGGTCTTGAAAAACTTGGTATCAGAGCAAAGGTTTAGAGTATTCTAGGGTGTCTGAAAGCCGCGTTACGTAGAGTCTTCTTCATCGGTGTGAAGTGCGCCACACTTATGACGAAGAGGCTATGAGACATTTTAGGAATGTTCCCCTTCTCTTCATGATTCTTATAGTGCGTAGGGTATGAAGATCTAAATAGTTCCTCCCCTGACTCGTGCTTTAAGCGCTCATAGATAATGCCTTCCCGACGAGCGAATGGAAGAGGACGTGGTAACGACCGTCAGCAGGTACCACCAACCCAGGAAGACCCAATAGATGATCATGTTACGCATGCTGAGTTTCGAGAAGCCATCCACATGTTGGCTCAAGCCCTGGCAGCTTAGATTAATCGGCAGGTGGTGGCCCATGCACCACAACATGGAAATGAAGCGGCAGCAAGGATAAGAGATTTACTTCGAATGAACCCACCTGAGTTCTCGGGGTCAAAGGTGGATGAGGACCCATATGAGTTTTTGGAGGAGATACAGAATATTACTCACATAATAGGGGTGATGGGGAAAGAGAGCGCGGACTTAGCCTCCTACCAGTTAAAGGGAGTTCCTTACATATGGTATTGTCAGTAGAGAGACAACCGGGGTATTGAAGCGGGTCCCATAGGTTGGGATGGATTTATGACAATGTTCTTGGACAGGTTTTTCCCTTGGGAGTTGAGGGAGGAAAAGGCAGCAGAGTTCATTAACTTGAGGAAAAATGACATAACTGTCCAGGAGTATGCGTTGGAGTTCACTCGATTGTCTAAGTATGCACCGAAAATTGTAGCCGACCAGCGGGCCCGAGTGAGCAGGTTCATGAATGGAGTGTCAGACTCCTTGGTCAAAGAATGATGGACTTCCATGTTGCACCAGGACATAGACTTTCCACGCTTGGCAATATTTGCTCAACAAATGGAAGAAGAGTAGGTGAAAGAAAAAGAAAGAGGGACCAAGAGAGCCAGGAATGGAGACTTAGAGTCCTCCCATCAGAGGTCAGGTACCGAATATGACTCACACCATCATCAGAGATCAGCAGCCCTAGCACCATCGACAACCAGTACTCCGTATAAGCGCAGATTAAGGGAGATCACGTACCCATTGTGTATGAGCTGTGGAAAGCACCACTTGGGAGTTTGCATGGCCGGCACAAATGTTTTTTTGGTGTGTCAAGGCGGGCCATATGCACCGAGATTGCATGGAGGCTAAGCAGGGTGAGAGCTGATCCTCGACCACCTCTTCAGTAGCTCCTATAGCCCTCTTGTTTCAGCAGGGTGCATCCTCTAAACCAGGAGGCGGACATCTTCAAAATCGCTCTTATGCAGTAGCAGCCCATCAGGATAAGGGTAAGGCACCAATAGTGGCCACAGGTATATTGTGAATCTAGTGTTGTCCCCTTATATGTTGCAAATGTTAGTACTGAATAAGAAGCTCTATTGTGATTGTGAAAAAGAGATTGTTGATGTGTAATGTAAGTAGTTGTTAGTATAAGGCTTGTGGTGAAGGTTAGAAGTGAAAGAGGAGTTAAGAATTAGTAATTCAGCCTGACCTGAAGTAAGATTCGGGAGCCTTAGGATGATGACTTTAAGTTAAGGGGGAGATAGTGTATATGTGAAATAAGTTAGTTCTTGAGAATGCTCATAAGAAGTTCCAGCTCTAGCAGTTGCATTATGTCGATCCCTTCGAGGTTCAAATAATTTCTCTGGTAATTTCAGGTAAAGTTAAAGTGGTGTCAATTCCTATGTGTAGGTTTTCGAGGTTTAGAAGTAACCGTTTCACTTAGCGGTGCCAGTCTTGCCCTATGAGTCCTTATTTCTTATCTTCATGTTATGAATCAGTTATGTGTGTTGATCCACGTTTTCTTATGTGCTCGGATTGAATTCACTCTTTGGAAGTTGTTTGTTAACTCAGTAGAGTCAGATTATCTCATGTATGTGCTCAATCCTACATGTCGGGGATGACTCATGCTTATGAAATCCTTACTCTCAGTTAGATTAGATATCATGAATCCTCACTTAGTATCGGAAGGCGATTTGAGAACGAAGGTTTAGTCCGTGTCAGTTCTGTGCCAGATAAAAAGGGGAAAGATTTTTCTTCCGATATTTTGTATAGTTCTATGCTGGTTTCAAGTTCTTCGGCCTCCCTTGAGTCATAGTATGCATGTTAGGTGTGAATATTCACAGTTGGTGTACCAGGTTGGTCCGGAGTTAGATACTCCATTGGTGTTTAGTTGTGATTGATTGGTATTAGGATATCGACTTCGTCTCTATCTTTTCAGTATGTTCAGCCAAAATTCGAGGACGAATGTTCCCAAGGGGGAGATATTGTAACACCCCAAAAGTCCCCAAGATTAAAATTCAGGATTTGGAATAAGCTTAGCAGAAAAATCTGCAACATTGCCTTAGTACGACTCAAGGTACGAGTAGTAGGTTCATTGTACGGGTTATAGGAAGACCCATGGTCCAGATTAGATAATTCATTTTCCCAACCACGAGTCCCCACCACGAGCCGTAGTATGTGAGTACGACTCGTGGCCAGAAGTCATGATGAGTCTTTTGGGTTAACATGTGGATGACTGTACGGGTGATGGTACGACACGTAGGATGAAGTTACGGGTCATGGTATGACTCGTAGGTTGTAGCAATGAGTCATGATGAGAAGTTGTGGTTAAGTCATAATTGGTGAGGGTGGATGATACAACGACTATCAGTACGACTGGTAGAAGGTCATTACGAGTCGTGGTGAGCGAGTCGTGGCCAGATTCATAGGATTTGAGATGTGGTGACTACGAGAGGTGACCACGAGTCGTTACTTCATGGTATGACTCGTGCTATGAGTCGTGGTCGGGGGCAGAGCAGTTTTTCAGGATTTTTCATTAATGGCATTTTTGTAATTCGTAAGCCCTAGATTCCTAAACTACATCGTTTTGGGTTCTACCTTGCACGATTTTAAAGGCCTTTTATGCCTAAACCCCATTCTCTCAACTCTCCTTCTTCCTCCTCTCTTCTAAAAAATTCTAGGGTTTCACCAAGGTGTTCTTCAAGCTTCAAGGAAGAGTTTCGAGTGGGATTTTCATCTACCAGGTAGCGGGACTTTAGCAAGGATATTCTTCCATCCTTGTGCCCCAAAATATTTTCAATAAGTATTCGGTTTAATTTATTTAGAATATCATGATCTAAGGTTTGAATAATGGGTAATTTCTTCTTCATTCTTTTTCTTAAATGCAAATATTTACTGCAATTATGGAATTTATTTGGGATGTTAATTTGATGAGTTGTTTGGAGTATGGATCATATGTTGGGAATGCATGAGGATAACATGTTGTTCATAAATTAGCTTGAGTAATGAATGGGTGTTGCTTATTGTTCAATTAATTTTCGTAGCCATGCATGAATATGAAGAAATTGTGAAAATATAGGTTGAGTATGTATGGGTG
>JACEIK010002217.1:88306-211959 GCA_018107945.1 Datura stramonium | reverse complement strand
CGTAGAAATTCATGATTTTGATGTAAGTGTGGATATATAGCATAATTAACCCAAATGAATTGATTATGATATTGATTACCATGTTTGATTGAGTAGGAGTTGTGGGCTTGAGTAATTGAAGTAAATTATGTGTCATGACCATGTTCTAGATTTAATTGATTGGGCATGATAAGATTACATCTCCATTGTTGAACTATGAAGCTTGGGCAGATTCTATATTGTTTTTCCTCACTAAATTATTTTTATAAAAATCTTGGAATCTATAACGCCCGTGGCTAAAGAGTTCACAAAGGAGTGATTATGACAAGTGTGTGGAATGTTGTAGACCTAAATAAACGAAGTCATATATCTTGATAGAGTATGAGTTGTATTTTATAAACTATGTATGATCTCATATTACATGTTGAATGAGATGAACTTGGAATTTGGAATGTCATGATAGTATATGCATAATGTGACTCTGTAGAATGCTTGTTAGCGTAAGATGCTTGAGATAGCTATTGATTGGACTCCATGATGAGGTTAATTATGATGATAGCGCATGAAAATGATAGTTCAACTATTGGGCTTGATGTTACTAGAAAGTATCCCCCATCTCGTTGATGAGAATGTTGTATGATGAAAATGCAGTAAACGTCCTTGTCTCTGATTAGCTATTGGAATTTAGATTACAGCTAGTCAGTCGGGATTCTCATTAGCAAGAATATTTTCCTAGTCAGTCGGGATTCTCGTTAGCAAGAATGTTTTCCTAGTCAGTCGGGATTCTCGTTAGCAAGAATGTTTCCCTATTCAGTGAGATTCTCGTTAGCAAGAATGTTTTCCTAGTCAGTCAGGATTCTCGTTAGCAAGAATATTTCCCTAGTCAGTCGGGATTCTAGTTAGCAAGAGCATTTCCCTAGTCTGTTGGGACTCACAGGGAGCTACTAGCCATGCATGTTTCTCCTCCTTCATTCGGAACTAACATCCCTAGCCAGTTAGTGACTTGCTATATCAAAGCCTTCACTCCCTTAGACGGTCGGGGACCCTCATGATATCAGTCACAACATTGCATCTCTGTATCATTATGATTACTACTTTTGTGCATCAATTAACTTATAATAATGCATGCCCTTATAATATGATTATGTTTATATGAATATGTGGATCTCATACTAGGTTGTTGTATCACATTTCGGTTACGTTACTAATCATGTGATTTATAGTACTCCCTGCTTGCATACCTATACTTATGATCTATTTATTTATGTTCTTGCATACTCAGTACATTCTAAGTACTAACCACACGTCTCTTGTGCTATATCATTTTATGGTATAGATTCAGGTCTTCGGATCCAACCGCGTGACTAGATACGCTTCCCTCTCTTACTGCTACTAGCGGTGAGTCCTCATCTTCTGAGGACGTGGCTTATATTCTTATTTAATTATGTTTCAAATTTTAGACCTTTGGAGTTAGCTGGGGGCTTGTCCCAGCAGCTCATCAGTTAGTAGAAGGCTTTCAGACTTGTTTAGACAGATTTCCGTGTTGTATTTAAGTGTTGTTAAGATTTCTATATTATGGGTTATATTAGATTTTGTTATCAGTTCCACTTATCCATATTGTTAGTTTTCGTTTATGTTAAGTGTATGCTATGATTATTCCATGGGTCGACTTGGAGCCTCTCGGGGTTCCTTGTTCTGTGTCAACAATCCGGGTCTACTCTCGGATCGTGACAAATATAGCAGTTATGTCCTTTATTTATTTGGACAATGTATACACCAGTTGGGTTTTACCTTTAATGTAATAAAATTCTCCTATTATGTTGTCCGTTTTAATGAAGTTTGTGTAATTATATTTTTTGAATAATCAATGATAGCAACAATTATAATATATATTCAACACTGAGGGCAATGTTTTTCCATTTTTTGGGACTATTCCAGACCGTGTGCACAATTGTCCAGTATGCAATTATAATTGGATATGATAAAGTTTCTCCCTTTCTTTTATTGATGGAAAACTATCTTTGTTGAAATTGTAAATGAAGTAATTGCTAAAGGCGGTTTTATTTTAAATAACTCTCCAAATCGTGGTCATGTTTTACGGTACCCATTTAAATCGTACCACCTGTAATCAACACGCCATGTCAAAGCGATTTTGAAGTTTGATTTCTAGGCCTTCATAATAATAGATCAATATTTAGGGAGATTTTAATTTTTCCTGATTTTTTGCTAGTTTATCCATTACATTGATGCTATTACAATTGATCCATTCAATGCATGTATAATAATTTAAAAAAGATATCTAATTTAAAATCGATCAATAGGTTATTGTTCTTTAATAGTCATTTATTTAGTTTGTAAGCGGGACGTTTATGTGTTTATGCTACTATTATTTTGCGAAGATCTCATCCATAACATATTCCTAAAGAGAAATTAAGTGGTGATTTTAAACTAATATTCAAAGAGCGACTTTTCGATACAAATTAGATACAGTTGGTAGACGTTGATTTTGCAAATTTTGGCCGACTAATATTGGGGCATAAAATCATATGCAAGTCTATTTCTTTCCTTCGTTTTAATATGTGATATGAAGCGAAGAGTTATGCTTTTACACTTCAAGTGAATGGGAAGAACAATATCAATAAAGTCAGGGAATTRAAGTGTTTCCACAAAAATATTCCACAAATTAAGTGGCGATATAAAATTGATATTGAACGATTGACATATAGAGACAATTTAGAAATTTTAGGACATGTTCAGATCACATATGGTTAGCGATAAGGGTGTAATGGTAAAGTGGCTTGTGGTCGCACCTAGTGAAGTATAGGTTGTGAGAAGTGGCGTTTCAGGTTCTTAAATAATTTTTTTTTTTAAAAAAAACAAAGGGGAAAAAATAGGTCTAATGGACAAAAATCGGTGAAAATAAATAAGTGGAATTCCTCGCTTGTAGAGTAGCCAAGTCACCACTTTGATATAATTTAATTTTCATAAATTAATTTCATATTGGCATCTATTACGTTGTGATTACATCAAAAGAACCTTATCATTTTATGGATCATGTATGTCAAAGAGCTCCATTAATGTCGTTTGCTATTACCTACCGGTGCGCCAATTATCTGCAAATCTATGCAACACAGCTGTAAATTTTTAAAAAAAATTATAAATCTTTTATCCACTTATGATGTTGGTATAAGTTTGTGGACTTATGTCAGCTTCACTTTATGTGTATACATTTGAATATCATCTGTTAATCATTGTTTAATTCCGTAGCGTACACAATTTTCGTTATCATTTTGGTCAATATTCTAGTACTTTAAAATCTTTTATTTCGTAGCGAGTAGATCTCGATGTAAGTTAAAGAACAATAAGATCTTTTCTAGTCACATTCCGGAGGCGGTATTTTAACCATATAGTAGTTAGTATCTTCATGTGGTCATCTATGATAAAGTGTAGTTTTTACTACCTGGATAATAAAATATTGTGTTAACGAATGTTGACATGTGAGTTATTTTTCATTACGGCCAATGACTGTATCTTTTATTTTTTTTTGCATCTTGTACTTAGCTGTTGATAATGTATTTGAGTGTTTCCCGAATGTTGCAAGTCTTATGTAATTTGATAATGCAATAATGTTAGTATAAGTTGGTGATTAATTTTTTTCATTATAATTGGGTAAGCAATTTTATCTAATAAAATAGTAGATTAAAATCTTCGGATTGTACCTAACGGTATACTATAGTTTAACATTCAAGAGTATCATAATGGAGATTATAAATATATTCTCAGACATAGTTTTGTAGAACTGGAAAATAGGATTGCAATTCTTCTAGCCACACAAAAAGATGCTTTACGGTGAACAGTTTTCTTTAAAGGGAAGAGCGTGTAGAAGTGTAGATATTGAAAACTTAAGTATAATTTTAAGTATAGAATACATAATTTCCTACATCAACACAAAAGTACATCATTCCTTATACTGTCAAGTAGTGTTTAATGAAATAATATTAAGCTTAACAAACAAAATGGACTCTATTTTTCATTTTTTGGCGTTTGCATCACTATTTTCATTGTCATCTGCTATGTAGATTCTTCTTTTCTTTGTAATCTTTCTTGATGAAGTTCTTCGCTGCCAACCTTTAAAATCATCACTACCATGTGAATCTTCTTCCACGTTGTCCCTTTCGAAGTTTGATTTCTAGGCATTCATAATAATAGATCAATATTTAGGGAGATTTTAATTTTTTCTGATTTTTGGCTAGTTTATCCATTACATTGATGCTAGTATAATTGATCCATTCGATGCATGTATTGTAATTTTAAAAAGATATCTGATTTAAAATTGATCAATGGGTTATTTTTCTTTAATAGTCATTTATTTTGTTTGTAAATGGGACGTTCATGTGTTTATGCTGCTACTATTTTGCGAAGATCTGATCCATAACATATTCCTGAAAATGAAAGTAAGTGGTGATTTTAAACTAATATTTAAAGAGCGACTTTCCGATATAAATTAGATACAGTTGGTAGCCTTGATTTTGCAAATTTTGGCCGACTATTACTGGGCATTAAATCATATGCATGTCTATTTATTTCCTTCCTTTTTAATATGTGATACGAAGCGAAGAGTTATGCTTTTACGCTTCAGGTGAATGGGAAGAACAATATCAATCGAGTCAGAGAATTAAAGTGTTTTCATAAGCATATTCCACAAATTAAGTGGCGATATAAAACTAATATTGAATGAGTGATATACGGAGACAATTTAGAAAATTTGGGACATGTTCAGATCACATATGGTTAGCGATAAGGGTGTCTGGTAAAGTGGTTTGTGGTTGCACCTAGTGAATTATAGTTGTGAGAAGTGGCATTTCAGGTTCTTAAACAAAATCTTTTTTTAAAATTTTTTTTGGAGATAAAATATATTTAATGGGAAAAAATCGGTGAAAATAAATAAGTGAAATTGTCACGCCCGAGTCTACACCCTGAACGGAACACGGTACTTGGAGTCACAAGTAACCCCAAGTCAACACTTGATCTATCATACCCTGGTATTCTGAGTTAAAAATGCATAGCGGAAGCTTTGAAATAATGCAAAATAGCATTTATGAAAATTAAAAGCTGAACATAGAGATTTAAAATATCTGAGAGTCTGAAATAAAGTCTGTGTCTGAAAGTCATCTAACTGAGGAGTTGCTGGAACAAGCCCCCAGCTAACTCTAAGTCTAACTCAAAATGATAAATAAAACTGAAATGAATGAAATAACGCCCTCGGATATGAGGACTCACACTGCTGCTGCTGATAGAGAGATCTGAATGAATCGGCTAACGATGCTAGGTCTGAGAACTTGTGGCTGTATCATGAAAGGATACAATATAAAAGTATGCGTCAGTAATTTGAATGTACTGAGTAAGTGATAGAAGCATATTGATAAGTATATAGATGACTGAACTGAAATGACATGCAGTGACCAACTGATAAACTGAACTGAACAATCTAAAGTAAACTGAGATGGTCAAGATGACCCTGTCTGGTGGTCAAAGACATGCCCTAAGTCTGAATGTTCTGAGTCTGAGATATTGTACTAAACTGAGCTAAGTAGATAGAGCTTAAACTGAATTGAGCTGCTTATTCTGAAGCCAGACTGGACTGACTAGTGGGAGAGTCTATAACCGACATATAACCACGTGAGCTAGACGTGGAGTCCGATGTATACAACCCACCGGTAGGACCCAATATATCTTGCTAAGGTATAAAGGCATGAACTGGGTGATCACAAAAGTCTAGGGCCAATCAGGCCAAGTAATACTGTAACCTACGTTGGCAACGTAGTATTGGGAACCTGGGTGCACTGGAACCCGGCTCGCTCGGTGCTATGTCCTACTCGCACTAAAATCCTATACTAAACTGTTAGGCTGATAGCTCGGAACTGTGTGGTCCAAGCCTAGTTAGGGACATATAACTAAAAGTACCCTGAGAGCCTTATCGGACCAGATTCTAAAATTGGGTTCTCGACTGGTCAGAGTTGCTTAACTGGAAGCGTCATAACCGTCTAAGAACAAACTGTAAACTGAATTGGGGTCTTGGGGTTGGTCAGAGCTATAAATGTATATAAATGAAATGTCATAACCGCTTAATGGATCAATAAACTATAATTTGAGTCTAATTCTGATAGTTTAGAGGCACCACTAAAACCTCGAGAAATTCTATAGTCAAACTAATAAGATGATATTTCGGACTAACACTGGATATTCTAGTATTTTGATTGAAACTGAATTGAAAATTCTGAGTAATACAGAGTATATAGACTTTCTGACTGAATCTGACTAACATACATATAACTGAGTTTCTAACACATACAATTATTATAGGATCCCCTAACTCCACAGATGCAAGAAATTCTCAAGAATTCAATGCTTAAATAGGATTCTAGTTTCTGACTTTTCAAGAGCTAGGGCTAAATTTCTAATTTTCTTGAACAAGCATCATTTTAGTTACAAACTAGTGGAAAATAGCTACAATTAACATAGGATAGGATTCCACATGAATTAATGAAAGAACGATAACAATATCTTCAGATTCGTAATCTCAGGACTAGGAATGAAAGTGGAACGAGAGAGTGAGTTTTGGGGGACACAAGGGGAGAACAATCTCCTTGCTAGATTCCCACATACCTGTAGAAGAAACCCTGGTGAAAATCCCTGTGAGGAACTGAGAAGAATATCAAACCCTTGCTCCTGCTCTGTGCTTTCAGAGAAGTTCTTACGTTATGTTCTTGAGGGAGTTGAGAGAAATGAATGGAAAGGGTCATTCTAACCCTTTAATTCCCTTCTATACGAACCCAAAATGATGTGGTTTCAAGTTTAAAATGCTGGGAAAAATACTAAAATACCCCTGGCAGAAAGAACTGAAAATTGCCCGACCCTGAACAATGGATCTCATAATGGGTCGTCGGTAGATACTACGTGCCCGTTGAAAGCTGTCATTGGTCTTGATTTAGAAGCTGACTTTCCATTAGAACAGGTAGGAAAACTAGGCATGGAGGCAACGAGTCATCACAACAACTCGTTGGAAGAACCAACGGGTCATTGTATCCACTCGTGGTCCACACTGCTGGGGTCTAGAACTGGACGATGGGTGGTAGCAACGGCTCGTTGGTAGTAACCATGGGTCGTTGTTCCATCTCGTTGTCTCAGGGAAAGGTCTGGTAATCCTCTGAACTCGGAATTCAACGGACGATAGGATGGCTCTTTGTTAGTTTAAATTAGTCATCCTATGTCTTGTCTCCCCCATGGAAGAAACCTGATGCAACCCACGACCCTCTACAACAGTCCATTGGTTTCACCAACAGTCCGTTGTGTGGGTCGTCTGAGACAGAAATTGTTTTTGGTTTTCCTATGTTTTTTTTCATACAACGTCCGAATTTGGTCTAGGAAAGTTTCAGGGTGTTACAGTATCTCCCCCTTGAGATCATTTGTCCTCAAATGAAGACCAAAACTAGGAAAAGAGCTGTGATTCAAAAATTGAGACTATGAACTGATTTTATGAACCGATTTCGCAAGAGTAACCGACTCCAAACTTACTTAATCGTACTAATGTAGCCGATGCAACTAGGATGCACATTAAAAATCTAAATAGAGTTGATGAGTACAGAACTGATAGAGTAATAAGAAGGATTTAGTACCTGATTCTGGAACTGACCTGGGAGAGAACAAGTGAGGGTATCTGGCCTTCATATCTGCTTCGGCCTCGTGTGGCTCCCTCAACCAACCGATTCCTCCACAAAACTTTCACACCGAAGTTATTCTTGTTTCTCAACTTATGAACCTGACGGTCAAGGATCTGAATTGGAACTTCTTCATAAGAGAGACAACTTTATCTCCGGCACTATCCACGGGGCACCACCTGGGTTGGATCACCAATGCACTTTTTCAATACCGACATGGAAGACTGGGTGACGGGATCAAGCACTTAAATGTAGTTCTAACTTGTAGGACATATTGCCGATTCTCTCAGAATTCTATAAGGTCCCAAATACCTGGGGCTGAGCTTTCCTTTTTCCAAACCTCATCACCCTTTAATCAGAGAAACTAGGTATACCTGGCCATCAACCGCAAACTCTAACTTCTTTTCGTACATCGCATAAGATTGGAAATGCTCGAGCTGTTTTCAACCTTTCTCGGATGAGCTAAACTTTTTGCATTGCCTGGTGAACTGAGTCTGGCCCTATTAGTGTAGCTTCACCAACCTCAAATCACCCTATGGGAGATTTGCACCGCCTACCATAATGCCTCAAATGTGGGGCCATCTCGAATGTTAGAGTGGTAGCTGTTGTTGTATGCGAACTCGATGAGAGAGGCTAGTGGCTGCTCAAGTGTTCCAGCGCACACGCAAGTGTACACGGTCGTACAAGTAATGTACAGTGGCCCTTTTTGAAGTTGGCTGATGTCGAACCCACAGGGACTGGACCAATTCAGCAAATTATGGTTCGTGTAAGATTAACTCAAGTGTTGATTATAGATGTAGCCAAATTATAATTAAGTTTTAGGGTGGTCACAAAATACCTGAAAACAATATAAGAAGCAACTAGAGCTAAGGCCGGATTATCATGAAATGCTACATTTTTTAATGGTTCAAGTATGATATTATCAATTGTTGTCTCACATAGTTGAAAATGCGATGTTCATAGTATTTTGAGCCTCTAATCATGACAAACTAGCCTCACAACTAGCCTTGCTGAGCGGGGATGATAACTCTAGTTCCGTGGGCAATTCAACTACATGGATGGGTTAACGGGGTTTATGCTCTTGATTAGGACTTCATACCTCTAATCATTTCATCCAACTTAGATTCACAATCACTTCTATGAGTGGTGGAGTGGATAATTCTAAGCCAGTGTCTTGCTCTCATCCCGCGTTTTTTTAGCAACCAAGCAAAAAATTAGGTATATTTTTCTATCCTAACTGCGAATCATATCTAAAGATAAGAACTTGCTCCCTACATTCCTATGTTCTTCCTAGGGTTACTCTTTCAAGTTTTACCTAAATTCAACTATTTGTTTTCATGGTGATCAAGCATTAAAAAAACAATAATGAAGAAATAAGACAAGACAACAATTAAAAACTCAAACCAAAATGAATTCATATAATTACAATCATAACACGTGGCCTCAACCCTAGAGGAAGGGTTTTAGCCACTCATGTTCATACAATAACTCAAAAACATGTTTAGAATAGTGTACTTACAAGAATAGGTAAAAGAGAATGTACCAGAACCCTAGTTGAGTTCTTCACTTCTCCTCTTCGCTCCTCTACGGTTTTCAGAAAATATTTGTGACAAATGATTTAGAGCTAAGGGTCTAATTTATAGTAAATAGAGAATTTGCAAATTCTCGGCTCGGTCGTGGAATTGCTCCGTGGCACGGAGGTGGACGTGCTAATTTGCCTTCCGTGACAACGGAGTGTAATGCGTGCGCTCACGGAAATCGCCTTAAAATGACATTCAGCCAAGGCATGGCGCGATTGCAATGTGGCACGACGCCTAGGATGCGCGATGGCCTAAGTGACACGACCTCTGGGCGTGCCATGTGCCTAGCGTGGCACGGCGCTGGGCACACAGAGGCCTCGACATGCATTCCTCATGCCTGGCATTGCCGTGGCACGACGCTGGGCCCGGGGCACGCACAGCGTGGCACGCTGCCCGGCGCGCCATCCTGCTATGGCGTGCTTCCTTGCCGACTGTTGCAATCTTCTTCCAAAACTATTCCTCCACTTTACCCTCCATTATTTAGTCCCTCAAATGAATTTAACCTACTAAATAAGGACTAATCATGTTGGTCAGTACACATCCAAATTTACATAAAATCACATGATAATGTAAGTGTATAAATAGACAAACATGACTAAATCAAGAGTAAATAGCACTTGGGCAAGCAATTATGCCCAAGATCACTACCTCACACTTAAAGTTTCGTTCGTCCTCAAACAACCCTTAAGACCATGCATAGGAAGGACCACACATAGCCAATTGGAGCAAGACAACGCTACGGCTACAACAATTGTTTATCGATAGCAAGTTAAAAATAGAGCATTCAAGATTTAACCCTTAAAATAAAATATAACTATGTACACTTCCTAACCTCAAGAATTGACTCAACAAACTCATGCAAATCAACCGACCAACAAATCCAACATAAATTTATCCTTCATTAAACATGTGCCCTCACAACAAGAGAGTTACCCATTTTTACTCTCACACATTTTCAAATCATACTGGTGGTATGGGTATATAGCAGAATTAAGCTCAGTCTCACAAAGAATTCACATTCCAAGTGTATTGACCCATAAGCTTGCCCTTAGTGTATTACTTACCACTTAAGGATGTTTGGATGTAAGATCAAGAAATTTTCGGGCTTTAATGTGTTGAAGATGGGTAGGTACTATTATGGATAATAATAGTAGCTATCTTTCCCAAGCGCTTTAATACATTACACATCTCTTGCGGACATCTCTTCTCTTACTTCACCCCTCGTTCTTTTCACTCTTAAATTTTCTCTTCTTGTTCTTACTTCTTTATGCACACTTAGTTTATTAGTAAGGAGTACTTAAACAACGTTTTCATTCATTTGTTTTCTTACTCCCTACCAATACTCAAGCATTTTCAAACAAGTGCACCTTAGACCTTTTCTCATCTCCCACAACTGTTATTTTTCCTTCGTTTTCACGATTCTCATTCCTTTACTCTTTCGGATTTTTCACTAAGCGCTTAGGAGTTTTGGATCACCCAAGGCCAGAAGAGAAAAGGGTTAAGCTTATGTTGTAGCTATCAAAGAATAGGCTTAAGGCTCAATGGGACTGACAAGGATTATACATTCAAGGTAGGTAAAACGAGGGTTAAAAATTAGTCATCCAAAAGAAATGCCCAAATCATCTCCTACAATCTACATCCTTTATTTCATTGATACACACCAGGCAATTTATAGACACTACACAATAGCATGGAATATCCAAAAACCTTACACTCACAGCACATGCTCACTCCAGGATACATTCAGCAGACTCTTAACTCAGCTAATCACAAGAATTTAAAATTAAGCTTTAAAAACATCGAGTCACATTCAAGAGCCTTGGTGTCTCAAACAAAGTTATACACTTCTTACATGCTTCAAAACTGACCACACTTGCATCGTACTCCATCATGTGTAGCATATAACAAGGACATCAAACCATCTACCAGCCACAGGTTCAAAAACCAAAACCTATTGAATTTTCCCTCAAGATGGTCATCATCCATCCATCGCTGGGAACAGTCCTCAACTATGACTAAATACAACTATGTAATGCATAGAAATTTTATTCTTCGATTCAAAGTGCCCCCCCTCGGAAAAGAACCAAAAAGAAAAACCAACGGGTGAGTGAATCATACCAAATCAAAAAGTTTAAAACTTTTCCTCAACAAATATATTAAGCACCACATTCACCCAAAGTCATTAAGCACAAATTTTTTGTACTTCATCCCAATACTTGAATCATGCTATGTTCCCAAAGCTTAAAATAAATGCAACAAGGGTGAGAAATACTCTTCCGGAGCCTCTAGGCCTAACTAACAACATGTTTCTTCCTTGAAAAAGTGGGTACTGACCCCACACATTCCCTCTTTCATGCTCCTCAGCTTTCTCCTTCAAGGGTACTCAGACTTCTCCATTCGTGCTTAAATTTCCACCAAAAACAACAACAAACATGAAATAAACAAAATCAACACAAATGAAAAATTAAAATTGTACCTATGGTACCCTTGGGTTGCTCCCCAAGCAGTTTAATTTACGTCGCGACACGACGTATCAAGTTTCACCACTTTTCCTCTATTTTGAGGATATGAATCTCTGTTCCTAATTTCTTCTCAAGTTTCTCTCTTATGCTCCAATTCGTGAAAAATGAAAGGACCAAGCAAGAGATTTCGCCTCTAGCACTTATTGGCCCTTACGTAAGTGAAGTTATTTTGCCCTCGGAATCAACAAATTTCAGAATATACGGGGCTGTTCTCTAGACCTTACTCTACAAGCTTGGAAGACTCATTTCTAGGTTGTCAACCAAACCACTTCGAGAAATGCTTCGAGGGGGTACAATACACCTCAACTCCGAAACGACATTGTGCTTGACCTCCCATTTGTGTACACCTTCTGTCATATCAACATCTAACTCCACATGAATGTCAAATGGTTGGAACTCTATCTCTCCTTTCATGACCTTTTCTTCTCCTTGTAGTCCCTCTTGAGTATTGCATAAGACCGTCACTTGCAAATCAAAGCAAGCTTCACTCTCACTATCATCTCCATGAACTTGGTGCTTATCAGCTTCTAAGGCCTCCATTTTCCTTTGGTCTGAACTCCCAATACTTCATAATCTGCTCCCTCATTGCTTCTATCTGCTCAAGGACCTGTTTAACATGTTTTCTATCTGAGCTTGGTGTTCCAAGTCCTCCTTTTCATCATTCCCGTACTCATCAAAAACCACAGAAAGATCATAGTAGGGGCTTGGGGAAGGGGAATATGCATTTGGACAACCATCCCAATGGCCATCTTGAACACCACATATACCTGCAAGTGCAGCAGTGTGTTGACAAAAGTGGAGTCCTCCACAATTCATGATAGGACTCACTAAAATATGAGCATCCACCATTCAACCCATTTGGGTTCCATGATGTCATGTCAAGAAGGGTATCGACTAAAATAAATATAAAATAAATCTAAAACTAATAAAGAAAATTTTTTCAACACTTAATGAAAATTAGACACTCACACAAAACAAGAAATTCACCAATTTCACCGGGCCCCCGGCGACGGGCGCCAAAACTTGTCCGCGGCTCCGACGCACACGCAAGCATATGCGATCAGACAAGTAATAGAGTGGCCCTTGAAGAGCCGGGATATTGAACCCATAGATTTTCAATCATTCAGCAAATTATGAAGGTCAAGTGTAAGATTAACCCTCACAAGTTTTGATTATAGAAGTTTTCTTGCAAATATACTAAGTTTTGGGGGTGGTCACAAAATAATTCAAAACAATATAAGAAGCAAATTCAGAGCTAAGGCCGAATAATCATGCAATGCTACATTTTTTAATGGTTCAAGAGGTTATCAATTGTTGTTTCACATAGTTGAAAATGCGATGTTCATGGTCTCCGCCGAGCCTCTAAACATGACAACCAGCCTCACAACTACATCATTGAGCGGATATGATAACTCCAGTTCAGGGACAATTCAACTACATGGATGTGGTTTACTGGGGTTTTATGCTCTTGATTATGGACTTTGCTACCTCTAATCATTTGATCCAACTTGAGCTTCACAACTACTTATGAGTGGTGGAGTGATACTCTAAGTCGGTGTCTTGCTCATCCCGTTTTAGTAACCAAGCAAGAAAAATTAGGCATATTTATCCCAACCGCAAATCATATCTAAAGATAAGAACTTGCTCCCTACATTCCTATGTTCTTGCCTAGGGTTACTCTTTCAAGCTCTTACCTAAGCTTAACATATTTGTTTTCATGGTGATCAAGCATTAAAACATCAATAATTAAGAATGCAGACAAAACAACAATTAACAACTCAAACAAAACGAATTCATGCAATTACAATCATATCAATGGGCCTCAACCCTAGAGGAAGGGTTTAGCCACTCATGTTCATACACAACTCAAAACATGTTTAGAGTAGTGAACTTACAAGAATAGGTAAAAAGAGAATATAAAATTGGTGAACCTCAGGTGAGTTCTTCACTTCTCCCTCGCTCCTCTACGATTTTTAGAAAATATTTCGGTGATTTATGATTTTTAGAAGCTAAGGGTTCAATTTATAGTAAATAGGGAATTTGCAAATTTCCGCCTATTAGGAATTGCTCCGTGGCACGGAGGTGGACATGCCAATTCTGCCTCCTTGACACGGGAGGTAACGCGTAAGCTCACTAGAAATTGCCTTAAATGACATTCGGTCGAGGCATGGTGCGCATGGCAACGTGGCACGACGCCTGGGGATGCGTGATGGCCAGTGTTCGCGGCTTTAGTAACTAAGCACGTTAGTGCACTGCGGGTCGAACAAGTAGTAAAATGACTTAAGTAAGCCAAGTATCGATCCCACAGGGACCGAACTAAGGTAATAATCAACTTAACCGTTAATGAACTATATCTTTAAAAGTGCATCAACAATTTAAATAAGATTTTGAGAGTTTAGTTTCCTAATTTATACGAATCTAAGACAAAATTGTAAAGTGAGTCTTAACTATAGTAATGAGAATAAGCCGAGGTTAAAACGAACATGCAGGGAAGTAATTATCGACACAATTCAGTTAATCTTTCCTTCGGTTGCTAGTCAAGAATTATTGCCTATGGATCGAACTTTCGTATCTTACCCAACTTAAGAATCATGAACCTTCAATCTACATTTATGTGATATAAGAATTTCATGTTCTAGCCATACAAAACTGATTCCTTAATTGACTAATAAGACTTTCAGATATATTTCTATTCTTGAATGTGAATCACTCCTCAATTTTCCCAAACCAAGAAAGTCATATCCTACCAATTCAAACCTTTCCAATTTCTTTCCTTTTCAAAATCAAAATTGATTTTTTTAGGATATACATTAACATTGGCCAAACATTAATGCAAGTATAAGAACAAGAATTGATAAACAACTATTGAAGAAAAGATGAAAAACCAAAATGATCAACAACTACATTCCACTACAAATGTTCTTAACCTCAAGAAGAAGTGAATTTAGCCACTCATTTGTGGATTAAACATCATCAAATGAGTATAATCATACAAACAATTGAGATAAAAGAGAGATAGAGAAGAACCCTAGGATTTTCGTCCCTCAATCGCTTCTCAACTGTTCTTGCTCAACCAAGTCAGAATGTTTAAAAATAAACCTAAGTGTGCTTATACTATTGAGAATTTTTCCTGGACACAAGCAACGTGGCACGGAGTGTATCGCGAGCACCTCCTCCGTGCTACTCTGGCTATCGCGGACCCTCTCGGGAATCAGGTTCCTCAGCAATTTCTCCTGGCGTGCCATCACGACTTGCATCAAGCAGCTTGGCCAATATGTCACGGCGCAATCACAACTCACTCGGAAATTGATGTCCCGTGTCAATGTACCCAACGTGCCATGACTTGCACGCGTGGCATTGCCTTCGTGTCACGGAGGCAACGTGAGGCTTCACCGGAAATGGCCAAAACAAATTCACCCGAGGTAGACGTCTCCGCGATGGCAGCGTGACATGGCTCCATCGCGGAGCCCTTATTTTTGCTGCTCTTCCTTGACCTTTTCCACTCCTTGCTTCCAAGTCCATTTCCGATTTTTACCAACATGTATCTTAGCTTCCCAAAATTACATTTTACCTGCAAACAACACTAATCATGTTGGTTAGTATAAATTCACATTTTAACTACAAATCACATGAGAATACACAAATAACGATAGATAAACACGTTGAAATGAAGCATTTGAGTATCACTTCTGGGCTACACCTGCCCAAGATCACTTACCCCACACTTAAAACCTTGTTCGCCCTCAACAATACTCTACATTCTGTTGTAATTGATACCCACACATAAATAGTTTGGCTTTTGACAATTCAAGCTACGGTTATACCGATTATTTAATATAGCAAATCATCAAGAAAACATGCATAGTTCCATCAATACAATGACATACACCACATTAAGACCTCCTAAACTCAAGAATCGACTCTGATCTCAGCAAACTCATGCAAATCAACCGATCAAGATATTCGACATGAAATTCAATCTCTGTCAAGCATGTGCCCTCACAACACAAGAGAATCTCCCCATTTACAATCATATGATTTCCAAAGTATTACATGTAGGGGTATAGAACACGATTTCGCTCTCTTCTCCGAAAAAATTCACATGCATCATGTCATGAACCTTAGGCTTGCCTCTAGTGTATTACTCCACTAATATAAGGACGCGTGATATAAGATCACGTAGGACTTAACGGGTTGTAATGTAAGCTAAGGAACTAGTAAATACTGGGCTAACCAATAATAGCAACTAGCTTCCTTAAGCGCTTTTCAATACATCCCACCATCATTATGGGCATTGCTTCTTCCTTCATCCTCTCATTCCTAAATCTTTTCAATTTTTGTTTTCATTTCCTTGCTACTGACTTAATAACAAAGAGTTTTACATCTTTATTTTATTTAATTTCAGCAAGTGCACCTTGACCTTTCTTTACTTTTTACCACTTCCGTTTTCCTTTCAGTTCTCACTCCTTTACACTGGGAAAATTGTTTTTTTAGCGCTTAAGAGTTTTGGATCAGCCCACGGCTAATGAAAAGAAGAGATTAAGCTCGATTTGTACTTCTTCAAAGAAGAAATAGGCTAAAGGCTCAATGGGCTAACTAGGATGTACATTCAAGGTAGGTATGATAATGGAAAAACTTTCGGTTTAATCCAAGAAATGCCTACATCCTCTCGTACAATACACATCCTTCATTTCTCGTTCGTACACACACCGACAAGTTCTAGACACTTCACAATAGCATGGAATATTGAAACCTCACTCACACTCATTGCACATGCTCAACTCAAGACATACTCAATGCATTCTTCAATCGTATAATTACAAGAATTAAACATTAAGCCTCTATCACACCGAATCGAACTCTATGGCCTAGAGTTCGAACATGTTTATACATTTGCATGCTTTCCTACGAATCACATTTTCATCTTAATGTCATGTAACACGTAACAAGAATTCGAACCATGAAAGTAGCGATACGTTTGGGAAACAAACAAAAGAAAGAAAATAAAAGAAAGAAAAAACTACTCCTATCGACTTCATTCCCTTAAAACGATCGGCTATCCATCCATCATAGGGAACGAACACTATTTACGACTTCGGCTCTGACGGGACTATT
Source organism: Datura stramonium (assembly GCA_018107945.1). Classification (NCBI taxonomy): domain Eukaryota; kingdom Viridiplantae; phylum Streptophyta; class Magnoliopsida; order Solanales; family Solanaceae; genus Datura; species Datura stramonium. Next base: position 195,045 of record JACEIK010002217.1, on the reverse strand, counting down.
CTCGGTAAAAGAACCGAATACAAAACGATGAGAAACCCAATCATAAAAAAATTCAACAAAAATTTTAAAAATATCGATAATTTCGATAGAAACAAAAATATTTACACAACCAACCCACAACAACAACTCACAAGACACAAAAGCTTAACATTCATTACAACACCGAATTACATTAGAGAACATACCACACAAAATCATAGGGTCACATTTTTCAATGTGCACAACAATACAAGACATAAACATAAAATCACAACAAAGCAAATCGGCACCTAACTACCCCACCCCACACTTAAACCGAACACTGTCCCTGTTCACATAATTCAACATATCACAAAGGTAGGTGGTGAAATCCCCGATCACCGAAGTGGCCCAACTTAATCAAGTGCCATTGCTCGGCCTTCCATATCCGAGTCGCCCCCGTTTTCATCTGACTCAACATCCGAGTCTCCACGGCGTGCTCCCTCATCGGTAGGGACATCATCATCTGGCTGTGCTCCACAAAAGCCGGCCCCACTCGGCATAGACCCGTGCATTCTCGCCAAAGGTACTCCAAGTCGAGCCGCCACGCCCCTCACCTCGGTTGCTGGCCTCCCGCCAATACGCAACTGCAGCATTCGCATCCCGTACATGCGGGCCACGATTATCCCGAGCATGTCGCCGGCTAGTGTGAGAACTAGCCCATGAGTGGTGTCAGTTCCTTGGTTTTGGTGACATCCAAGTCACGCCATCCATTTTTTGGGATGTAGTCCAGTATTCTTCCGATATCATGGCCCCTCAGAACGTGGTAAGCAAACCACCAAACCCGTATTCGTGCCCTTTGATATCGCCTTTCATGGTGGAGATGATCACCGCCCCAACATTTATCTCAAGCCCTTTCAATGGGCGTACACCTGCACACTGATCCCGGGTGCACATCTAATATGTGCACCCCTAGATCGTGAACACATAATTTTTAGCCAAATCCCGGCTTCCCCTGCTCATCCGAGAGTAAGACAACGTTTGATGGTAGCCCCTCTCCTTGTGCTGCTCCACCGTGTCAAGCCGAACGGTTCCACATAGAGTGGAGTTATGTTCAAATAAAGTCGAGTACATGGGCGTCTGTGTCCCGCGCCCCCAATATAGCATTCAAATGATGGGGCTCAAAGGTGACAACCGTCCCCCCGATCTTGACAAGGATCGCGGAGGGTCGGGTTCCGCTTGGCATAGAACCCGACCGATGGAGATTGCACTCCTGGGCTCTTCGAACATGAAGTTCAGCCCGGCAGTTCAACTGCACGACCCCCGGGAATTCCCGCGTGCTGCTCCCTTGCAATTTGCTCCTCCGGAAGTATTTGGTCTCTTTGTGTTTTGCATACCATTTCTTCCTTCATCCACCCATCGGGTTCCGTATTGTCGGCGTTGGCCTTGCGGAACCGGCTGGTGCTGCTGGAACCGGCCGTTCCCACCCAATTCTTTTTCTCGCGGGCGCTCAATGTGGATGTGCTCTTCTCCTTGTCTTGCCTGCTTGACATTGTTCTTGTACCATCGAACAGCCAATCCCAATGTTATTCAAGTCACAATTAGCTTCTCAACTAAGGCTGGGTTGAGTTAGCCACCCCACACCTCTAGTCTTTGCCACACTTAAAACAATTCTAAGAAGACAATCATGCTTTTCCAATTCTAACAATCAACATGCTTAGTGCATTCAGATAAGTCGATGGAATAAGTACTATGTACTACTCAAAACTTCGTACAACGAATAACAATATCGCCATCGATTCCATTACATCACATAGCACTTAGCCCAATTTTTTCAATAACAACAACCTATGCAATTCACCAATTTCATTTTTCCGAAATTCCCTTGTCGACTTAGCATATTCAACTATATTCACAACATATTTCACTTCACCCAACATGCATAACTCAATTTTTTCACATTTCACCCAAATTTAGTTTTCTTCCTATTCAAATTCCAACCCTAGCTACCACTTCGCAAAATTCAATAAAACATGCATTCATCGAGTTCATATACTCACAATGATACTATGAACATCAATCAATCATAACTTACATGAATTCAAGCTTAATTCTTACTTAGGGCAAGGCTTACCACCTCAAATGTTCAAAAATTGAAAATTCGCTAAAGAATGAGGCTAACTTCAAGAACATACCTTTAATCCGATGAAATCAAAGAAAAATTGAAGAAAACTTGTGCCTAGGTCCGTGTCACGTTGGGGGAGGAGGGAATTTAGGGTGTTGGTCGTGATATATGTTAGGAAAAATGAGGGGAATCGGGGTTTAAAAGAGTGTTTTTCGCGCGGTTACCCGCCACCCGGTGACCCGACCTAAATAACACTTGAACGTGTCAGGTAACGCGGGAGACCCCTCCGTGACATGGAGCCATCGCGCCAGCATTCTGAAATTTTTAAAAATTTCTAATAGGCTGCAACATGTCACGGAGGGTAACGCATGAGCACCTCCTCCGCATCTGAGTCACTCGTAGCTCACGTAATGCCAATCTTTATTTTTCTCACCTCGATTTTTTTCCTTTGCGCTTCTTTTGCATTTTTGCCCTCCGTTCCAATTCCGTGAAAATCATCTCACAACAAGAAATTGGTTAAAATTCATAGGTTTCCATGCAAACAATATTTTTTTTATTTTTTTTAGTTTTTTTATTTTTTAAGTTTTCAAAATTTTCTACTCATCTATTACAACAATTTTAATAGTTATTCTCGCGCAGCGCCCGGTTTACTGTCACGGCCAACGTTGGCTAACGTCAATCATCCTTTCTAGAGTGATGGACGCCTTCTTCGAATAACGCCCTCACCCCAGTAATGCTTACAACGCTGCCCATTAACCAAGAACGTGGCACTTCGATCTTCTTGCCACAACTCCAGCTTTTGTGCTTCCTCCATAGATGGTTTCGGCAATGGTTCCGTGGACCTCATTAAAAGGCCGAAGTCATGCTTCCCGAGATGCCACTTGGTTCATTCAACATATGCACCATCTCATTAGTATCTCTATTCTCCGAAATGATCGGAGCTCATCAATGCTCTTTCCCAATGGATTCGAGAATCAACACCAACAATTTCGCTGTTTAGCACATTGATTGCCGAAAGCTCTTCATATATGGCCTAAGCTTCTCATGGCCTTATATACATCAAATACCTCCACCTTGTCATGCCTGCATAGTTAGCTGCTCCTGCAGCTACATCAATCAAAGCTCTCCCGGTTGCCAAGAAAGGACGTCCAAAATAAATGGACTTCCGCATCCACCAAAAATCTAGAACAATAAATCTACCAGAAGATGAGGGAACCCACTTGCACCAACACGTGCTCCACAATGCATCCGGTCTGGCCAAAGAGCGGTCCGCTAACTGCAAGATCACTGGTTATCTAGACTGCCCAGCCCCAACTTCTTGAACACCGATGTCGCACGTGTTAATACTACCTCAAGTCATAATCCGCGAGCTCTGGATACTTTGCCCAATTGTGATTTAAATTGTAAAGCCCTGTGGTCCTTGAGCTTTGTTGGCAACCTGTTCTGTACTGGGAGGTGCACTCCTCAGCAAGCGCCACCGTAGCATACTTCTTCAATCTATTTTGTTAGCTACGATGTCCTTGATATACTTTTTGCATATTTCAAGACTTCGCAAAACATCAACCGTAGGTAAATTAATGTACCGTTAAGCACCTCCATGAATTTGAAACAAGCTCTCCTTTGTGTTTTTAATCTTTGAGGGAACGGGGTGGTGGTCTTTCTCGTTCAATCGCCTTCTTCCCCTCTTCATCATCATGCTCCTCTCTTTTCTACTGCTCCCGACCGCCGAGGTGGTCTTTCTGCCCCCACCTTGAGTGGTAACCCACTCCTTGTGGTCACGTATTAACCTGCTTGGGATTCGGGTCAGTGTCACTGGTAGTCCTCCTCTTTGGCCTGGGTGTTTTGAGCTCCAGCTAGTTTTCCAAACCGGTACTCCAACGCCTTGTAGCTAATCGGTTGTTCTTTATGTCTCGCTACCACTTCTACATAATCGCCCGCACTGAGCTTGGTTAGCTAACATTGTTTAAACATTTCTCAATGCTGGTACCGGTGGAGGAGGTGCATTGTTTCCTCTATATTAAGACTGATAATTCGCTCTCCTGATTTCTCTCGCACACCATTCGAACTCGCCCCTGATGGCTGTTACTACCCCAAGCAGAGTTCGGACGATTTCTCCAATTCAGGTTGTAATTATTGCCATACTGCTGGTGATTATTTCTCTGTACATTACCAACAAAAGTTCACTGAATCTGGATTTGCACCACAACACTAAGCCGAGTGTTCACTACCGCATACTTCACACCAAATCTCGCGCACTACATTGACTGGGCTTGAGGTTGATTCCAAGAAGCTCATATTGCCGAAGTGGGTGTTGAGCTGATCTGCAACGCAGCTATCTCGTGCAGCGATAGCTGTAAACCATCCACTTCAAAGACTCCCGCCGCTTTCCTGTTCCTCCCCGTAGAAGAGTCCGGCATTCCACTCGATTTCCCCTGCGAAATACTATTTAACAAAGTATACAAATTCGTAAGTCTTTTCTAATGCTTGGTCCCCCATCGCCGAGTCTAGCAAAATTTTTTGTGTGGGGTTCCAAACCCTCTATGAAAGTATGCACCAACACATCATTGGACTGGTGATGGTAAGGACAATCCCGTAACATAGACTTGAACCTTTTCCTTGCTTTTCAGATACGATTCTCCCCTTGTTTAAAACTTAGAATCTGACTTCTAAGTCTTGTTGTTTTCCCGGATGGAAAGAATCGTATCAAAAATTTTATTGCAAGATCATCCCAAGTGGTGATAGAGTTAGGTGGTTCAGCTTTCAACCACCTCTTTGCTTCTCCCAATAATGAAAATGGGAATAATGTAAGCCTTACATAATCGGATGATACCCAAATGGGATGGGTGGTCACTCTCATTCTCAAAAAGGTTTGGAGATGTTGTTGTGGACTTGGATAATATCAGAATTGCCCGTCGGTCTGCAGCAATTTCACCATGTTCTGCTTAAGCTCAAACCTCCCTCTCCCGGCTCAGCCCGGCGAATACTTGATGTAACATTGTTAGCATGTGGGATTGCGCCATGAACCGGCCTAGCTGCCATTTCCTCGGGCACCAACACTACCCTTACAAGTGGTGGATTCTGTTGTTGCTCCAGGATGTCTGTCTGAGCAACTGCAGCTTCTTCTCCAGAGCTTTCTTTGACGATGGAATTGTCTTTCCAAAATTTCTAAGTATGAATCCACCAGCTTCTTGTCTCTGCTGTTCAACGTATTCAATATCTCGCAAAGACAATGCTAAGATCAAGTTGTCAGCTCTTATATAGAAATTGTAAACAACACTAAGAAAACAATTTTTACCACTCAAGCGCTCCCCGGCAACGGCGCCAAAAAAACTTGTTCGCAAGCTTTAGTAACTACACGCAAGTGCACGTGGTCGAACAAGTAGTAAAATGGCTTAAGTAAGCCAAGTATCGATCCCACAGGGACTGAACTAAGGTAATATTCAACTTAAGTGTTAATGAACTATATCTTTTAAAATGCAAAAGCAACAATTTAAATAAGATTTTGAGAGTTTAGTTTCCTAATTTATACGAACCTAAGACAAAATTATAAAGTGAGTCTCAACTATAGTAATGAGCATACTGAGGCTAAATGAACATCAGGAAGTACTTATCGACACACCAGTTAATCTTTCCTTCGGTTTCTAGTCAATTATTGCCTATGGATTGGAACTTTCTAGATCCTACCCAACTTAAGAATCAAGGAACCTTCAATCTACATTTCTCGTGATAAAAGAATTTCTCATGTTCTAGCCATACAAAACCAATTTCTTAATTGACTAATAAGGCTTTCGTATATATTTCTATTATGAATGTGAATCAATTCTTAATTTTCCCAAACTAAGAAGAGATCATATCCTCTACCACTCCGCAACTTTCCAATTTCTTTCCTTTTTCAAAATCAAAATTGATTTTTTAGATATACATTAACATTGGCCAAACATTAATGCAAGAAGAACAAGAAAAGATAGAACAACCATTGAAGAAAAGATGAAAACCAAAATGATCAACAATATATTCCACTACAATTGTTCTTAACCTCAACAGGAAGTGAATTTAGCCACTCATTTGTGGATTAAACATCATCAAATGAGTATAAATCATACAAACAATTGAGATAAAAGAGAAAGAGATAGAGAAGAACCCAGATTTCGTCAACCTCAACCGCCTGTAACCCACGTTCTACCAACCAAGTCGGAATGTTTAAAAATAAACCTGGAGTGTGCTATTTACCTATTGAGAATTTTTCCCCAAATGACAAGCAACGTGGCACGGAGATTATCACGGAGCACCGCCCGTGCCATGGGGCTATCGTGGACCCTCTCTCGGAATTAGGTTCCTCACAATTTCTCCTTGGCGTGCCACGGTTGCACGCGGGAGCTTGGCCAATGTCACGGCGCAATCGCGTAACCTACACTGAAATTGATGTCCCAGGTCAATGTACCTAACGCGCCACGGCTTCGTATCGCTGTGGCATTGCCGTGACACGTAGGCAACGCGAGGCTTCACCGGAAATGGCCAAAACAAATTCACCCTCGAGGCAGAATGCCTCAATGATGGCAGCGCGATTTGCCCATCAAGGGAGCCCTTATTTCTTGCTGCTCTTCCCTTGACCTTTTCACTTCCTTGCTTCCAAGTCCATTCCCGATTTTTACTAACATGTATCTTAGCTTTCCAAAATTACATTTACCCGCAAAACAACACTAATCATGTTGGTTAGTATAAATTCACATTTTAACTACAAATCACATGAGAATACACAAATAACGATAGATAAACAAGACGAATGAAGCATTTGGAGTATCACTTGGCATATAATTTGCTTCAAGATCACCCAAACAGGACACGGCCTCTGGGGCGCGCTGCATGTGCCAGCGGCGCCGGGCGCACGCGAATTCGATTTGCCGCATTCTCGTGCCTGGAATTGGCGTGGCACGGCACTGGGTGAGGCACACGCACAACGGCACGCCAGTTACACCCCCATGTTTCTAGCATGGAGTTGACCTATTCGCACGGGGTTGGTTTTAGGATGCCTTACATGCGAGGAAAGGGCCCGGGGAAAGGCCGAACAAGTGCCAAGTTGGGATTTTGCAAAAGGAGGCCGAACCGCGCTGCCCAGAGGAAGGGCACGGAGCTTGGACCGCGTTGTCGGTCGTGGCACGGAGCCAAACGGTGCGTCGTCGCATGCCAATGCTGCCATGTATTTTTCGCAAGTATATATAGGCTGAGCCCTTTAACTTTATATCATTTTCCATTATACACATGACCAGAAACAGAGGGAGGACGAAGAGAATATATAATTTCTTCCGTTTACGCTACAAACGCCGTCCAAATTCAAATTAACTCGTACCAAAGTATAAGGCTATAGGGAGCATTTCTACGTAGTTAGTTTCGCGAAATCGCCCGGCGAAGCGTCAACCTGCCGAGTTAAAAGTGATTGGAATGCTCCAAAACTAGTGTTAATACACTCGTAGCATTAAAGTGAAAGTATTTCTTCTAGACTTCCGAGAAATTTCGGAAGGTCATTCTTCGATAAGTCGAAGAATAGTTAGTAAGTTATATATATAGTATTGTTTTTCTCAGTATAATAATGAAGTTAATTTTAGTTCCTTCGTGAATATGATTACAATTGGGGAGAATAGCTGAATACTAGCCAAACCTCGCCAGTTAATCAAACCGCCAGCGAGGCATGTAAAGCCAATTTCTTTCTACAGTTAGCTGGGTCCCAAAGAGGCAAAACAAAGATATATTCCAAAGAGAGTATTTCAGAAACAGTATAGCATACTCAGTAAGGAAATTTAGTAAAGCACGTCAGATATATTATATCGTGTATAGCATGAAACTTAGTAAAACTACATAAGTCCCAAGCAGATTATTTCGTAAATGTTATATCATGCTTTAGCATGAGATTCGGACAACATGTTAGAGATTATATTATTATTATCAGATTCATTATGTATTATGTGCAGTTTTTGCTATCAGTTGAGACTTGATTGTATTGCTTGGGATGGATTACCTAGCTTCTGTGACCGCCCTAGGGTGAATAGTTGAGCCGACTCATCCGCCAAAGGGCGAGGATACCATTTCTACTGAGTGGCATGCCCTCCGCTAGGGACGAAGATGGGATGCCAGTTTCCCCATATTTTTCTGTGGTTGGAATTTATACACCCCCGTCGAGCGCTTGCGCCCGGGGTGTTGATTTCAGGAGTCCTCCGGAACTCAAGTATATTATAGTCGTGGCCCACGGCCCAAGCCGCATACCTGTGGGATCGGGCAGTGCCGCTTTTTATAGTTACTAGGGTGATGTGGCAGGCGACTTGGGTAGGGTAAATAGATAGATGATTGTACCTTCCGCTTATGGGACCAGGTAAGGTTTATGTTGTGTTATTATGTCATGTTATTTTTAGTTATGGTTTGATAGACAAGTAGCACGCACGTTACTAGGTACGACCCCTACTCCTTTCAGCATAGTTAGGATAGTGCTGAACCCACACTATTCAAGTCAGTTTCAGTCTGTCTTTTTTATTGCTCCAGTTACTATCAGTTTTCATTATTTACTTTTAAGCTATTTTCAGTTGTTGCTTTTGCATACTAATACCAAGCAGGGCCGACGCCCTCCTTTAAAAGCCGCATTACTTGCCTCGCAGTACTCACGAGGAGGAGCAAGCATCCCTCGTAGCTCGGCCATGATACAAAGCCTTCAGCTCCTTTCTTCTTCATCCGGAGCTTGGAAAGATAGAGGTTTACTCTCCTTGATTGTACGTATGGGGGAAATTTGCGCCCTGTCCCGACCATCTTATTATTCTGGGAGACTTGCAGATTGTATCATATTCCCCGTGGTCACCAGGTGATGGCCGTGTGGGGCATTATTCAGTTGTTAGTTGGTTTCCTTGTCGGTCACGTAGACGTTTAGTGCTCATTTCATTTCTTAGATATAACTAGACAACATGGTACCTTGTCAGCCCGCATAGATCCCTTGTAGTTGGTTGTTCTCAAGTTAGTCAAGCTTATATCCTTAACAGGTGGCTATAGGCCTTAATGGCCGGAGGTCAAGCTTACAGCCGTTATATAGCCCATCGTTTTCTTGAATCCAGTTAGGAGCGCCGGCACCGGCAAGCTTAGGCTCGCTAGTCTAGTAGTCCAGTCTCAGTAGCACCAAAGCGCTCATGCCTTCCAAGGGGTGTGACAAACTTGGTATCAGAGCAGGTCGTATCCCAGGGAGTCTGCAAGCCGTGCTAAGTAGAGTCTTGTCTATGGATGTGTTGTGCACCACATACTATAGACAATGAGGCTGCAAGGCATGATAGGGATGGTTACTCTTCTTCTTATTCAGCTTGTTCTATAGAGCAAGACAATATAGGGTTGAGTCCTGAGTTTATCATACTCTTTGTTTACAGACAAAATGTTGGACCAAACACATCTTACGATAGGCGAGGTTGGATATATGCCAGGAGAGGACACCGAGATGCCCTGCACTCATTAGAATCACCCGATCCGAGGGTGAAACGGGGCATCGCCTCGACCTTCCCAAGAGCCACCATTACATCGTGAGCCGTTGGAACGGCACCACCTCTGACAGTTCCTATACCTATACCATCTGACTAGGGAGGTCAGGAGGTGGTGGAGTGTTAGCAGCAGATGATGGCTGATCAGTGCCAGTCAATACCACCTACCACCAGAATCATCGTGGGGGCTCGGTAGTTCGAGGGTCCAGGAATTCTCGGCATTAAGTCCCCGCAGTTTGCAAAGGGACGGATCGGACAAAGGATCCCTGTGATTTCCTAGACCAGATGTAGAGGATCTTTAGGTAATGCATTCCACACCCACGTAGTCGGTTGAATTGGCGGTAATTCAGTTACGGACATCGGTGTGTTGTGGTATGAGAGTTGGGAGAAGTCCCAAGGGAGAGATGTTTCCCTCCGACCTTCTTCTCTTAGCTTCTTAGAGGCTTTTCTCGATCATTATCTACCACGAGAGATTCAACAGGCCCCGGCTGATCGCTTACACTGAGCAGGGGCAATGAGTGTTCGAGAATACACCATGGCTTGGATTTGTTGGCCCGATATGCGCCATCCTTTGTGGATACCATGCCATCCGTAGTACACCGTTTCATTTTTGGGGCTAACCAGAATATGTTGATACTTGTATTACGGCTACTCATGAGGACATGGATATTGCCCGAGTACAGTATTTGCTCAAAATATTAAGGGCATCGCATACGACAACGGAGATCGAGAATCGGCCAGAACAGCGTCGCGTAGACAAAGCGATGATTTTTGTGGGGAGGCCCGGAGACCCAGGACGTGGTTATCGACATACGCCGCCTAGACCCCCCGCCTCCATTACAGTAGCGTATGGCAGGTCCAGCCGGCCGAGGGTAGTCGAGCCCTGCCAGCAGTTCGGCGAGTAGTAGATTCACCACACAGGCGTAGGAGGCGAGAGCGCAGCGTATATACACCTCCACTTTGCCCTATTTGCACTTTCGACGCCACTCTGTAGCTTGCGATATGGATCCACATGATGTTATATTTAAGCCGCCAGGAGTGTCATCTCGATGAGAGATTGTCCGCCTAGGGTCGAGTGACCGGGATCGATGATAGGTCATCGCCAGGTCACAAGCTCAAGAACGCCGCAGGCGCAGCCCTCAATTTTAAAGGTGTGAGGCCGAGGCGCATCAGGGGCCTCCAGTTCAGGTGCGGGACCAAACCGTACCTATGCATTACCGGGGAGGCAGTGTGATTCAGAGTCGTCACTGCATGTTGTGACAGGTATGCCGACTATTTTCTTACCCCGCTATGTGTTGATAGATCCGAGATCCACCTTGTCCTACACGCTACACCATTAGTGGCTCGGAAGTTCAGTATTGTGCCAGAATTGCTTCGGACCTTTTTCAGTATCCACACCCGTTGGTGACTTTATTATAGCCGAAGGGTCTATCGGGAGGCAAGAGAGTGTTTCCACCGCTCGACTACAACAGATTTGGTAGAGCTAGAGATGGTTGATTTTGATGCCATCTTGGGTATGGATTACAGTTATGCCAATGTTGAGTGCTGGACCAAGATGGTCTGATTCCACTTTCCAAAGGGAGGCAGTACGAGTGGAAGGGTAGTACGCTTACGCTCAAAAGGTAGGTTTATTTCCTATCTTCTATGCAGAAAGTTTATAGCAAAGGGGTGTATTTACCACATTGTCATAGTACAGGATGCTCGGGCAGAGCCTCCAACCCTTCAGTCTGTTCCAGTGGTTAACGAGTTCCCCGATGTATTTCCAGATGAGCTTCTTGGTATTCTACAGAAAGGAAATTGGATTTTGTACCCGATCTATTAATATGAACTCGCCCCATATCTATTCCCCTTATCGGATGGCTCCCCGCTAACTCAGAGAATTAAAGGTGAAGTTGAAAGATTTTCTTAGATAAGTGGCTTTTAGGCCGAGTACACCTTGGGTGCGCCAGTTTTGTTTAGAGAAAGAAGGACGGCTCCTCCTCGTATGTTTATAGACTATCGACAACCGAACAAAGTCACGGGCCAAGAATAAGTACCCTCTTTTCCCGCATTAGATGATTTATTTGATCAGTTACAAGGAGAAGGTATTTCTCCAAGATTGACTTAAGGTCCGAATATCATCAGGTTAGGGTTCGTTAAAGAGATATTCCAAAGATCGCTCTTCGTGACTGTGATACGTCCACTTTGAATTCTTAATCATGTCCTTTGGGCCGACGAATGTCTAAAGAAGCAGTTATGGATTCGATGAACAGTATTTTCAGGCCATACATGGACTTTTTCGTGATAGTGTTTATCGATGATATTCTGCGTATTCTCGCTAAGAGGCAGACCACTGTGATCATCTCGCGTGATAGTGCCCCTGTGATTCTCGAACGCTGCATATATGCCAAGTTTTCTAAATGTGAGTTTTGGCTGAATTCACTAGCCTTTTTTGGGTCATATCGTGTCGGACGATGGTATACGTAGGTACACAGAAGATAGAAGCAGTAAAACATGGCCCGCACCTACCACTCCAACCGAGGTACGCAGCTTCCTGGGATTAGCCAGTACTGGCTGCAAGGTTTGTAGGAAGAATTTTCCACTTTAGCAAGACCTCTCGACCAAATTGACGTAGAAGACAGCAAAATTCCGGACCGAGGCTTGTGAAGAGCTTCCAAGAATTGAAAGATTGATTGACGTCAGCACCAGTATTAGCATTACCATAAGTACTGTAGGGTTATGCAATTTATTGTGATGCTTCGGGTGTTGGGTTAGATGTGTCTTGATGTAAAGTATGGTAAAGTGATTGCTTATGCTTACAGACCGAGGAAGCATGAAAAGAACTACCCTACCCATGACCTAGAATTAGTCGGCAGTAATTCATGCCTTGAAGATAGAGACATTACTTGTATGGAGTTCACGTGGATATTTTCACCGATCATAAAAGCCTACGTATATCTTCTACCCATAAAGAGTTGAATTTGCGCGCCGTCGCCGGGTTAGAGCTGCTGTTGAAAACTATGATGTGAATATTTGTATCACCCAAGGAGAGCCACGTGGTAGCGTACGCTCCTTAGCCGTAAATCTATGGGGGATGACTTGCAAATGAAAGTAAAGGTGAATTGGCCCGAGAATCGCACGCCTAGCCGGTTTAGCCGTTCGCATAGCAGAAACAGGGACAACAAAGCGGTAATCTAGAACACCGCAGTGTCGTCTTTGGTTGTGGAAGTGAAAGAAAGGAAGTATGAATACCCTATCTTGGTTCAGCTAGAAACAAAGTTCAGCGAGGAGAGGCGATAGATTTTCAGGTAACGAGGATGGAGTGTTGAGATATAAAGATCGCCTTTTGTGTTCGTGACATTGCAAGCCACAAGAAATTATGGGTGAGGTACACTATGCCCGTTATTCTCTCCATCCAGGTTCTAATAAAGATACCATGATGTGAAAGAGATCTACTAGTGGCCGTGGATCATAAAGGGATAGCGCATTTTTAGCTCGTCCCAATTGCCAATGTGCAAAAGATGAACATCAAAAACCAAGAAGACTCGACCCAGATATAGCTGTGACTCTATGGAAATGGGAAGTGAAGAACATGGACTTTGTAGCAGATTACTGCACCAGGTGTAGATATGATTCGATCTCGGGAAATCGTTGACGTTGACAAAATCGCCTCATTTTTCTCGCAAGGGCTATCTTTCGCTTGAAGATTATGCCGAGCCGTATATTAAAGAAATAGTCGTCGCATGGTGTTCCATTGTCTCGACTATTTTCGATAGAGGGGCCAGCTTACAACCAAGTTTATGCAATCATTTCAGAGAGGCTTGGGGACGTTGTGTTAACTCCAGCACAATCTTCCGTCCGATAGACGGAAGGCGTAACATACTATCCAGACGCTCGAGGAAATTTTACGAGCATGTGTTTTAGATTTTGGAGGTAGCTGGGATGAACATCTACCGCTTATTGAATGCGCCTATAATAACAGTTAACATTCAGCAATTTAGATGGCACCTATGAAGCGTTGTATGGGAGAAAGTGTAGAGCTCCACTGTTGGTTTGAAGTAGGAGAATCAAAGATTGATTGGGCCAGATATCATTCATCAGTCAAGGAAAAAAGTAAAAGCTTATCAGGGAACGTTTACTGAATGCTCAAAACCGCCGTAAACGTATGCCGACGCAAGGCGCACAGCAAACTTGGAATTTAATGTGAATGATTGGGTATTCTTTGAAAGTTTCATCGATAAGCGTAATGAGGTTTGCAAGAGAGGCAAGCATAGCCCGAGGTTTGATGGGCTCATCAGATCTGCCGAAGAATAGGCCAGTGGCATATGAATTAGATCTACCTCCAGAATTAGGAATCTGTCCACCCGCTTCCACGTATCAATGCCGAGAGTGCATGTGGGATCTTTCCGTAATTGTCCCAGTTCAAGATGTTCAGGTTACAGAAGAGTTAGCTTATGAGGAAGTTCCAGTAGCCATACTAGATCGGTAGATCCGTAGGTTAAGAACTAAAGATGTTGCTTCTGTCAAGGTATTGTGGCTAAAAGGGAACCGAGAGGAGTTGACTTGGGAAGGCGTAAGATGACATGAAGTCGATATCCTCGCTATTCCATACTTAGTCAGATTATGCAGCTAGAGGTATGTTGTTATTGTTGTTTAATGAGTTGCTTTATATTCATGTAAATGTGGAGTAGTTGACTCAAGTTTATTGTGAAATGAATGCTATAGTATTGTGTGCAAGATTCTGTATTGGACTTTTCTCATGTTTCAGGATTTTGGGGATAGTCCATATTGCTGTGGGAGACTCTGCCGGAAATTTTTTCCAGAACAAGTAATTGCAAGTTAAGATTCTTGACGCTAGGTCCGTCACATTCTCCTCTGAGGACGAATGTTCTTAAGGGGGGGAGTATGTTACACCCCATAAGATTCCTGGCATCTAATTGGCCTATTCGCATGTTGTTTGAATGTTTTAGGATGCCTTACGTGCGAGGAAAGGGCCCGGGAAAGGTCGAACGAGCCAAGTTGGGATTTCGCAAAAGAGCCGAACCGTGCTTCCCAAAGGGACAAAGTGGCACGGAGCTGGGACTCCGCGTTAGCCAACATGGAACGGAGCCAAAACGGCGTTGGCCGCAGCCATGCTGCCATGTGTATTTTGCTGCATATATAGGCCTCACCCTTAACTTATATCATTTTCCATTATACACACGACCAGAAAACAGAGGGAGGACGAAGAGAATATATAATTTTCTTTTCGTTTACGCCGCCAAACGCCGTCCAAATTCAAACACTAATCGGGTACCAAAGTATAAGGCTACAGGGAGCATTTCTATGGAGTTAGCTTCCTGAAAATCGCTCGGTGAAGCGTCGACCCGCCGAGTCAAAGTGATTGGAATTGCTCCAAACTAGTGTTAATACACTCCCAACATTAAAGTGAGTATTTCTCTTCTAGACTTCCGAGAAGTAGCGAGCTTTCGATCGTTTCTGATAAGTTGAAGAATAGTTAGTAAGTTATATATATAGTATTGTTTTTCTCTAGTATAATAATGAAGTTAATTCTATTCCTTCGTGAATACTATTACAATTGGGGAGAATAGCTGAATACTAGCGTAATCCTCACCAGTTAATCAGTAAACCGCCAGTCAAGGTATGTAAAAGCGCTTTTCGGCAAGTTAGTTGTCCCAAGATAGTAAACAGTATATATTCCAGTAGAGTATTTAAGAAATAGTATAGAGTACTCAGTATGAAATTTAGTAAAGAACGCCAGAAATATCGCGGTATAGCATGAAACTTAGTAAAACAGCATAAGACCCAAACAGATTATTTAAAATGTTATATCATGCTTAGTATGAGATTCAAGACAAAGATTTGTGAGATTATATTTTTATTATCAGATTCAGCATGTATTATATGTAGTTATTTCTATAAGTTGAGATTTGATTGTATTGTTTGGGATGGATTACCTAGCTTCCATGATCGCTCTCAGGTTAATAGCTGTGTCGACTGCCCGCTAGAGGGTGAGGAATCATCGCCTTGGCCAGAGTGGCATGCCGTTCGCTAGGGACAAAGATGGATGCCAGTTTCCCCATATTTTTCTGTGGTTGGCCTTTACACACCCGTCGGGCGCTTGTGCCCGGGGTGTTGATTTCAAGAGTCCTCTGGACTGCACAAGCATAGTCAGGCCCAAATTGGCCCAAGTTGCATACCCGTGGGATCGACGTGTTGCTTATAGTTACTAGGTGACGTGGTATGACCCGGGTAGGGTAAATAGATTGAGATGATTGTACCTTCCAGCTTATGGGTAAAGCTGTGTGTTTATGCTGTGTTATGTTATGTCATGTTGTTTTAGTTATGGTTAGATAGACAAAAGAGGGTGTCACGTGTTGGCCAGGTACGACTTACTCTTTCGTAATAGTTAAGGCTAGTGTTGAACCCACTATTCCGCCCGCGCCTGGCTTTTCTTATTGCTCCGCTACTATCAGTTTCATTATTTACTTTCAGTTATTTTCGCTGTTTTCTTTCACATACTCGCTACCAGTGGTACTGACGCCCATTTTGGGGTGTTCAGACATTCTCCTACAGTACCACAAACGATGTGCATCCCTCGTAGTTCCGGGGCCAACGATACAAAGCCTTTAGCTCCTTTCAATCTTCTGAAAGACAGAGGCTTACTCTCTCCTTGGATTGTATAGCTTGTGGGTAGGTCGGGGCCTTGTCCCGACCATCTTATTATTCTTAGAGGCTTGTAGATTGTATCACATTTCCTGTGGGCCGCATTGTAATGTGAGGCGGTCGTGGGGCCTTATTCGCTTGTTAGTTGGTTGCCTTGCCTGGGTCACGCATCGCTTAGTGCTCGATTTTATTTCTCAGATATAACTAGATAACATGGTGGCCTTGTCGCCCGCATAGACCTCGTAGTTGGTTGTTCTGGTTAGCTGTTTATATCCTTATAGGTGGCGATAGGCCTTGTTTGCCGAGGCCGTGCTTACACCTCAAGTATATAGCTCGTCGTTTTCTTAAATCCAGAGTTAGAGCCAGCCTGGACACTTAGAAGCAATAGGCTCAAGGTCTAGCAGTCCAGGTCGTAGTAGGGCACCAGGTGACAGTCATGCCTCCTAAGGTGGGTCATGACAAATGCCTCGGCGCGCGCCTTGCCATGATGGCGTGCTTCCTTGCCGACTTTTGCAATCTTATTCCAAAACTATTCCTCCACTCCACCCACCATTATTTAGTCCCTCAAATGCATTTTTCACCTACAAAACAAGGACTAATCTTGTTGGTTAGCACACATACAAATTCTTACATAAAATCACATGATAATGTAAGTGTATAAATAGACAAACATGACTAAATCGTTATGTAACAGCACTTGGGCAAGCAATTATGCCCAAGATCGCGGGTCATCCCAACTGCCCTTGAAATTGATCACGCAAGCCCTCAACTATCTTCTAGGTCTGAATGGTCCATTCAGCTTGTCCATCGGCTCATGTGGCAGGAAAGGCTGTGTTGAGCTTGACTCCGGGTGCCTAGTCCTTTCTAAAAAGACTTCAAAAGTGAGAGGTGAATTAGGTAAATTTCCTGCCCGAGATAATGGATAATGGCACCCCATGAAGCCCAACTAGTTCCCGGATATAAATCCTAGCATAGTCCTCAACTGAATTTGTGGTTTTGACTGGGAGGAAATGTGCTGGCTTAGTCATCCGGTCTACTATCACCCGTATTGAATCATGTTGTCGACGAACCGAGTTAGACATGTAATGAAGTCCATGTTTACTTCTTACTATTTCCACGTGGGTATACGGATATCCTAAGTCATACCTCCTAGTCTCTGATTCTCAACCTTAACTTGCTGGCAGTTTGGGCACTTGGCTACAAATTCAATAATGTCTCTTTTTCATGCCATCCCAACAAGAAATATCCCGCAGACGCGGTACATTTTTTGTAGCATCGGGCTGAATGGAGTATCTCGAGTAGTTTTCCCCAGCCAGTATCTACTGTCTCAACTCACCAACATCCAGTACACACAACCTTTCCCTGGTAATGGAGCACACCATCTCCCATTTGGATAAAGCCTCAACCTCCTTTCGAAGAACCGCCTTTAAGTTTGGGTGAACCGGATCTTCATCTTCTCCTCGGACTTAACTTCACCTACCAAGGATGAATCCGACCCACCTACATTACTACCCCACCTTCGGCTGAATCCACCAGCTGCACCCTAACTGGCCAGCCTGTGAATATCCTTCGCCAGCCTCCTTTTTGCCTTCTTTCTACATGAGCCACGCTACCCATAGACACTCGCTAGGGCATCGCCCACCACATTGGCTTTGCCCTGTGATATAGCATGTTATGTCATGTCTTTCATTAGTTCCAACCACATTCTCTAACGAAGATTTAGGTCCTTCTGACTGAACACATACTGAAGACTCTTGTAATCCATGAACACATCCACATGAGCCCCATATAGGTAATGTCTCCATATTTCGCTAAGTGAACACCACTGCTGCCAACTCCAAGTCATGATTTGGATAATTCTTCTCATGAATTTTGAACTGTCTGGAGGCATAGGCTATCACTTTACCCCCGCTACATCAAAACGCAACCAAGTCCAACTCGTAAAGCATCACAATAAACAACCAACCCATTTGTTCCTTCCGTCAAGCGTTAAAACTGAGTGGTGGTGAAATAGTTTTTAACTCCTGGAAAATCTTCTCACACTAGTTTGACCACTGAAATTTTACCTTATTCTGATTTAACTTAGTAAGAAGAGAGATGTTGTAGAGGAGAAGCCTTCCACAAACCGTCTTCCGTAATAACCCGCAAGCCCAGAAACCCCGACTTCAGTAGGAAAGGTAGGTCTGGGCCAATTCTTCACTGCTGCCATCTTGTGAGGGTCTACTTGTATTCCTTCTCACATGAATGAAGAAAGTCAAATTTTGACTTAACCAAAATTTGCCCTTGTCAACTTGGCGAATAACCGGCGTCCTGAGTGTCTATGATACTAATCTCAGATGGTTGGCATGATCTTCCTCATATTTAGAGTATACTAGAATGTCGTCAATAAATACAATGATGAACATATCCATATACTTTTCGAAGACTCGTTTGCATTAAATCCATGAAGGTTAATGGGGCGTTTGCGAGTCCAAAGGACATCCCCACAAACTCACATAGTGACCATTCCGAGTTCTGAAAGCTGTTTTGCATGTCACACTCTCTGACTCTTAGCTAATGATACCTGTTCTGGAATGTTGTGAACATTCGGTATGTCACAATTCATGTATGCAAGAGTATAGAGAGGATATTAGAAGGTGATTCAAGGTGTTCTTTCTCAATTCCTCTAAATTCCATCTTGGGATAGCAAGGGAAGTTAAGAACCAAATAATCCCGTGTATGGAAGGTCATCAATGGGTGAATCCTTCCACACCCATGCTCCTACTCTATGATTTTACTTAAAATTTATCGCAAACTCATGGGGTTTTGTAATTGATTTATATAAAAATCTAATGATTTATTTATGGGTTTTGTGATTTTTGAAATCTTGTTATACTCCAAAGATTTTGATCATCTTTTGAGATTTAAATTGATAATAATATTGTTGATTTGATTTAAGCAATTTAGCTTAATTATGCATGCCCCATGAAGAATCGACACAATCTATTTTCTCATTGATGTATTTACAAGCCTAGCCTGAATTATGTTTTAATTATGAATTTATTATGTTACGCATTATGATTTTTAAGAAATTCAAGATATATATATGATCTACGGGTATGTATGAATCTTAAAAATCATGAAGTATGTTTTTGGCCGACTCATGGGCCTCATGTCATGACTAGTTCACATATGTTCAAGCATGCTTACGACATCATGATTTAACTAGCCCATGAAATCATGTATGTATTATTATGAGCACTATATATATGTTTTGAGAGTAGTATCGAACACTGAGTAGGTTCGTGGCAAAGGTTAAGCCCCGGATCTCATGAACTACATGCCACCGTAGGTATACCGGGACTTACATGTTAGTCCCTGGCCCACATGGCCAGTTTTCATGGTGATATCACATTTTCATGATTCTACTTTTGGAAAGGTACGAACACCCTTCCGACTAGGGTTACAAGTCGAGCTTCATGTGTGCTCATATGAATGTTAGTTAAGAGAATCTCCCACTATTCCTCATGATTTATGCATGTTATGATTATGTATGTTTGATCAAGTCATGTGAAGAAAATCTCTTCTATTAAGATTATGTTATGTTACGAATGTATTGAAAACCTTGAGCCTTATGATATGTTATTATAATTTACTTACACGAGCATGACGTCCTACTCTTTTGATCATTTATGAATTTCACATGTTTTAAACATCCGTTTTTACTTATCTTGTATACTCGCACAATCCACGTACTGATCCGCATACCTTCTATGTTGTAATGTTTCATGATATAGGTCCTAGCTTCTGTGCTCATCTCACCCGTAGATAGTTTCTGTGTGATTCTCTTAGCCTCTTTTTGTGAATCCTCATGTTTCGGGGCCTGTATGTTCATCCTTTATGTTGTTTCTTTCAGTTTCTGGATGTTGGATTAGTTGGGTAGTTGTCCTATCAATCCGCCCTTCATGTTTAGAGGTTTATCGACCGCAAGTTATATTCAGTCGTATTATATAAGTCTTGTACTGGATATTTCCTTGGTTATGTTATGATTACATTATTATATGTTGTGTCTTCCACTCATGTTATTGGATTAGATTTATTCTATGTCATGGGTCGACATGGCCCTCGATCCTTGTCCCGTGCCTACAATCCCGGTGTACGTTTGGTTCATGAAAAACTTGGTATCAGAGCCATAGGTTTGGAAGTGTCCTAGGGAGTCTAAAAGCCGTTATAGATTCTTTTCGCGGGTGTGAAGAATTCCACACTTATGAAAAAGAGGCTACTAGCATTTAGGAAATGTTCCCTTTTCTTTTTCATTATCCATGTCGTGCGATGAACATCCTACTCTTCTAATTTATGCTATTCGCGTTGGAGAATCATGCCTCCACGTCGAGTAAACTCCAGGAAAACGGTAATGGTAATGATCAAGTGAGGGTGCCCATGATGGTGAGCATCAGCCAGCCCACCCGTTCATGAGAAGCACGTAGAGCGCCTGCCCACGCCGAGCGATATGGATTCAGATTCGGCAATGTGCCATGACCGCCTAGGGTCCAGAATCAGACGGGTGGCAAATTTCCCTCAGGATGGGAAAATGAAGAGGCAGCTAGGTGAGGGATTTCTTGAGGATGAGCCTCCGGAGTTCACGCCGGGATCAAAGGTGGACGAGGATCCACATGATTTTATAGAGGAGATTCTAAAAATCACCTAGGTTATGGAAGTGAACAATGGGGAATGCATTGAATTGACCTCCTACTAGCTAAAATGGAGAGATGCCAGGGCAGTGGGTGTAGGCCCGACTTGTGTTGGGATGAGTTTCACACTGCATTCATGGATCGGTTCTTCCATCGGGAGATGAGGGAGCTTTTAGACAAACAGTTTGTGAATCTCAAGCATGGAACATGTCCGTCAGAGTGTGCATTAGATTTCTCACCTGGTTTTCTAAATATGATCCAGAGTTGGTGGTGGATCAGCGGGCTTGGGTGAGCCGTTTTGTGCATGGGGTAGCAGATTATTTTGACAAGGATTGCCGGATCGCCATTCTTCACCGGGACATTGATTTTTCCTCGTATTGTATTGCATGTGCGTAAGATGGAGTCGGCTCCACAGAGGCGAGAGAGGCCAAGAGGGCCAGGACCGATAATGATGGGGTTTCTAAGGCTAGGTCAGTAGTGGGCCACATCGCATCCCAAGACAGTCTATTGCTTCAACTTCCATCATCGGCTAGCACGCCATCCGTGTTTAGGGGGAGACCATAGGAGCAGGCTACAGATCTGAGGGATCATGGTAGCATGCACGTGGAGCACACTTTTCCAGTTTGTGCAAAGTGCAGGAAGAATCATCCCGGGAGGTGCCTGGTCGATGCGAGCTTGTTTCGGTGTGGCAAACCTGCATACAGATCGAGATTTCCTCGCAGCCTCCGCCTACCGATCCACTGGGATGACCCTCAAAGAGGGTGCTTCTACTAGTTCAGCAGGTGGTCAGCGCCAAAACAAGTTTTTTTTATGCCCTAGTGTCTCTGCCAAGAGCAGGAGGCTTCGCCAGATGTAGTCACGAGTATGTTGCAAGTCTTCCATATTGATTCTTATGCTTTTGTTTGGATCCAGGAGCTACTTTATCTTTTTTGACCCCTATATTTCAAGTAGTTTCAAAGTTTGTACTGATCATCAGAACCATTCTCCGTATCTACTCCAGTCAATGAATCAGTGGTAGTTGTGGTGGGTGTATAGAAGTTGCCCCGTTATGGTGTTGCATAAGGTTACCTCTCGCGACTTAGTGAATTGTCCATGATGGAATTTGATATCATCTTGGGTATGGATTGGCTGTTTGCATGTTGAGTCGATTAATTGTAGAACCCGTGCGGTAGAATTTCATTTTCCGGGTGAGTCAGTTCTAGTATGGAAGGGTAATTTTGATGTACCAGCCGATTGGTTTATTTCATACCTTAAGTTCAGGAAAATGATCTCTCAGGTTACATGCACCACCTAGTTAGGGTTAAGGGATGTAAAGTCCAAGACCCCAACTATCTCAAATGCTTAGAGAGGTGAGTGAGTATCCGGAGTTTTTTTCCGAATGATTTCCAAATATTCTCTGGATAGGAAAAATTGGTTTCGGTATTGATCTATTGCCCGATACGCATCCTATCTCCATTTCTCCTTATAGGATGGATCCAACTACAAAGAGTTAAAAGAATGCTGAAGGACTTGTTGGATAAGGGTTTCACATTAGGACCAAGCAAGTGTCCATAGGGGCGCACCAGTTCTATTTGTTTGGAAGAAGGATGGATCCCTTTGATTTGTATTGGATTATCGGCATTTGAATAAGGTCACTATCAAGAACATGTATCCCTTTAACCAGGATTGATGATTTGTTTGACCAAAGATCAGGATGCCATGTGTTTCTCCAAGATTGACTAGACTGGGTATCACCACAAATAGGTTGGGAGAGTGACATCTCAAAAACTGCTTTCACAACTCGGTATCGTCAATACGAATTTGTTTTTATGTCTTATGGACTAAACCATACCTCCAAATTTTTATGGATCTAATAAATAAGTTGCTCACGGCATATTTGGACATGTTCGTGATTGCTTTCATCGATGACATCCTTATTTACTCGAGCGAGGAGGAGTACGCTCACTTGAAAATAGTGCTTCAGACCCTCAAAGGACCTTCGCTTGTATGCAAAGGTCAGCAAATGTGAGTTTTGGTTGACTTCGGTGGCATTTCTAGGCCATGTGGTATCGTAGGGCATAAAGTAGACTCTCAAAAGATCGAGACAGTAAAGAATCGCCAGACCGGTGAACCCATCAAATATTAGGAGCTTTTGGGATTAGTGGGTTACTATTGGAGATTTGTGGGGCTTTTTATCTATTGCAGCCCCATTGACCAAAGTTGACTGAAATAGTCGAGGTTTGTGAGAAAAGCTTTGCATTGAAGACCTCGACTCACTTCAAGACCATCAAGTGCCTTTACCCGAGGGCACATATGGCTTTGTTGTATATTGTGATGCGTTCGGAGGGTCGGACTAGGATGCGTGTTGAGGGAAGCGTAGGAAAATAGAATATGCCTCTCGACGGTTAAGAGTTCACGAAAAGAATTACTCGACCCATGATCTTGAGTTGGCCGC
The DNA here is from genome assembly GCA_018107945.1 of Datura stramonium. NCBI lineage: Eukaryota > Viridiplantae > Streptophyta > Magnoliopsida > Solanales > Solanaceae > Datura > Datura stramonium. The sequence goes on along the minus strand of JACEIK010002217.1, from coordinate 171,711 downwards.
GGTGGTATTTGCATTGAAGATATTGCGGCACTACTTGTATGGGGTCCACGTGATGTGTCTGCGGATCACAAGAGCATGAAATATGTGTTAACGTAGAAGGATCTCACCTTTCAGCAAAGGAGTGGTTGGAGTTATTAAAGGACTACGATATGAGTGTTCTTTACCACTCGGGCAAGGCTAATATGGTGGAGGATGCACTTAGTAGGCTCTCTATGGAGAGTGTGTCCCACGTGGATGAGGGAAAGAAGGAGTTGGTGAAGGAGGTCCACCGGCTTTCAAGATTGGGATTTAGATTGATCGACTCGATCGATGGCGGCATTGTTGTGAAGAATAGGTCAGAATCGCCCTTGGTGGTTGATGTCAAATCTAAGCAAGATGAGAATCGATTTTCAGAAGCCGAAGGAAGTGATGTAGAGTCAAAAGGTGGAGGTTTTCTTCCAAGGGGAGATGGTGTGTTACGATACCACGTCTCCTATGTGTCCAAGACATTGATGAATTGAGAGTTCGATATTGTATAAGGAATATGGTACGAGATATTCTTATCCATCCGGGATCCATAAATATGTATCTGACTTTAAGTGCAGAAATTATCGGTGGGATGGTCTGAAGAAGAATATTGCAGAGTTCATAGCCAAATGTCCAAACTGTCAGCCAGTGAAAGTCGAGCATCAAAGGCCGGGAGGCGTACTTCAGGGTATTAGCACTTGACATGGAAGTGGGAAGAGATTAACATGGGATTTCATTATAGGTCACTCATACTGACGACACTATGATTCCATTTGTGTAGTGGTAGAAAGGTTAACCAAGGCTGCACACTACCTACCGGTCTGACCACAGATTCAGTGGATGATTATGCCAAGTTGTATATTCGGGAGTTGGTTCGACTTCATGGAGTGCCCTAGTCTATTATTTCGACCGAGGTACTCGCTTACCTCCCGCTCGCCGGTCTTTCGTATGACTTGGGATTCAAGTTAAGCTCAATACAACCTTTCATCCGCAAATAGACGGCCAAGCAGAGCGAACAATTCAAACCCTCGAGGATATGTTGAGGGAATGTGTGATGGACTTGGGATGAACACTTGCCCTTGATCGAGTTTTCTTCTAATAATAACTAATTACTCCAAAGATCCAAATAGCAATCGTTTTCAAGCCCTCTATGGGAGGAGGTGTAGATCTTCCATCGGATGGTTTGAGGTTGGTGAGGAAGCTATGATAGGCTAGATTAAGTTCATGAGGGGTAAAGGTTCGCTGATAAGGGACCAAGTGAAAACTTCGTAGCTGCCGAAATCATCATATGCCGATGTGAGGAGAAAAGATTTGGAGTTTGAGGTGGACGATGGGTATTTCTAAAGGTATCTCCCATGAATGGAGTCGTGCGGTTTGGAAAGAAAGGGAAACTCAGTCCCCTGTTGGTGTTGGTTCCAACGGGTTGTGAGGAGAGTTGGTAAGGTGGCATATGAGTTGGACTTGCTCCTCGGAGTTATCTTTAGTTCATTCAGAGTCATGTGTCACTTCTTGAAAAAGTGTTTGGGTGATCCAACTTAGTAGACCCCAGGTGGACAGCATTGGTGTAAAACATAGACTTAGTTAAGAAGAAGTACCTGGGGAAATATTAGATCGTCAAATCCATAAGCTGGGAAGGAACGAAGAAGTAGTCCAGTTAAAGTATTATGGAGAACAAGCATGTTGAAGGAGCTACGAGGAAAACAAAGCGATGTGATGGCGGATACCCACACCTATTCTCTACCGCCTAGTATTAGTTTGAGGTATCCTTTTTCCCTACCTCTCTAATCGAAGCCTCCATTTCTGCTCATGTGCACAAGTTTGATTTATGACATGATAGATGTAATGTGATATATGAATTTAGTTCAGCAATGCGCCCTTTTGGAGGTTGTAAACTGGGCTGCCAACTTAAATGACCGATAATTATATATGGTGATAGCTTGTTTCTGAATTTTCTGCATGTTTCAACATTCAAGGATAAATGTTCCCAAGGGGGAGCATGTTATACCCCCGGAACCCAAGGATCAATCGGGAGTCAAACCGAGAAAACAAACTGGGCAGCTAGATCTTCTGGACGACCGCTGAGGTAGGTCGTGAGGAGTGATGTAATACCCTAGAAAGGGCTAAGAATAGACCTAGGAGTTGAAGTTGAAAACTGTAGAAAACCTGGGATTTCACACCAGTATGACTCGAGGTACGAATCGTGGTGAGGACCTACGACTCGTGACTCGAGTCATGATGAATTCGGAGCCCGAGGACATATCATGGGTGGTCTTACACAGCCGACCGTGATGCGAGGTACAACCGTGGTAGGAGTCGTGGTGAAATTCTCAGTGGTGCCAAAGTGAGCTCGTCATTGATCATGGTACGACTCGTAGATGTAGCAACGAGTCGTGATGAGGGAGTCGGGTTAAGTCATATTTGGTATGGTGTGGATGGGTACCACGATCGAGCGCACAACCCGTAGGATGGTACTACGAGTTGTGGTATGCGAGTCGTGGCCAGATTCAGAAGATTGAAAAGTGGTGAGGTGACCATGAGTCATTACTTCGTGGTACGAGGTGGTCGGGCCGTGACTGCTTTTAGGGAAATCTCATTCAGAGAAAATTCGAATGTTATATGCTTTTTTACTCCTAAACCACATGTCATTTTGAGGTCGGGACAAAGGTCTTTTAAGGGGGAAAACTCATGCTAAGTCTCATTTGGCATTTGCAAGAACTAGAGAAGGGAGTAGGAGGGATTTCAAGCGTTCTTCTTCAATTCTTCGCTTCACCTAGGGTTTTTTCATGGGAGTTAAGAAGCAAGTAATTCCAAGTATCTGGGGCTTTGAATGGGTAGCGTTTAGTCCCTACCCATGCCTAATTTTTCCCTACTCCTATGTTTGAAGTTACCAAAACTTTATGGGTCTTCGTCAAATTGCATGATTCATTAAAATTTTAAATGATCTTGTTGTGGTATGCCTACCTTATGAATTTTGAAGTATTTCGGCTGATTATACTTGTTTATTCAATATTTTTATGATTTAACCCCCCCCCCCAAAAATGTATATATGCCTAATCATGAGAAAATTTTTGTAAAGTTCATGGTCATGATGATTTCGCAACCTTAATATGAATTTTTAGATTTTAAGCATGCCTTCAACTACTCATGTTATTATGATCATGTTTCCATAAATTTAAGCATTTCAAGCATGATTGAAATTATGGGCAATGCCCACATGTCACTTATGATTTATGAACTATGATTTTTGCTGATTCATGGGCCCAATTCCATGGATAGTAATACGAATTCTCAAGCATGTTATCACGATTTAACTAGCGATTCATTTCATGTATGAATTTCTATGAGCACTTCGCATGTTTTGGGAGTAATATCGATCACCGAGTAGGTTTGGGGCCTAGGTTAGGCCTCGACCCGTAACTACGTGCAACCGTAGGTTATGCTTGGGCTCTCAGTGACTACTCCTTATGCCCTACGGCGCTCTTCACGAGTGATATCACACCTTTCATGGTTCATACCTCGGTAAGGTACATGAACCACCTCCCTACTAGGCTTACGTGTCCGTCTCCATGTGTGCTCATATGGGGTATGTCGGTTGTAGAAATCTCTCATTGTTCCTCATGGTTATAATGCATGTATGATTATGTTCTTGTGGCTCAAGTTATGTTTTATTGAAATTTTTTTCACATGTTACGACTATGACAGGTTTACGAATATTTTGGAAATCTCGAGCCTTATGATATACTTAAAATTTCACTCTTATGATCATGATGTCCCCACTCCTATAACTTTTATATTTTTAAGTGTTGTTTTGCATACCTTACATACTCAGTACCTTCAAATTACTGACCCATATATTTTCAGGGTCTGGTTCGCAGGTTCAGCATCGTTCCTAGCTTGTTCTCAGTCCCGCTCTCAACTTTCAGTGGTGAGTCCTCATGATTCGAGGACTTCATGTTCGGACCTTGTTTATCTTTTATTTTCAGAATGTTGGGGTTAGTTGTGATTTTGTCCCTTCAACTCTTCTATTATGATTAGAGGCTTTTAGACTTAATTGTAGTATTTCGCTATTTATGCTTGGATTATGTATTACCGTTTTTTATATTTCATGTCACGCTTCATTTAAATTCATGATTTTTAAGCTAAGTCTTCCACCTTATGTGTATGAATTAGATATATGCTCACGCCATTGGTTGACTTGGAGTCTTTCAGGGCTCCTTGTCCCGTGTCTATGATCCGGGTGTACTCTCGGGTCGTGACAAGTGACCACGAGTCGTGAGGTGACTCATGGTCAGCAAGGTTGGGAGGCTCAGGGTCAGGGAGGCCATGGGCATGACCACGAGTCATGGTCAGATCTCATGACTCGTGAGGTCCCTTGTGGTCTACCTTGGAAGTTTGGCAAGGTTTGGAAGGGAAATGAAGGCCACGGATGGTGACCACGAGTCATGGTCTAACCTCACGACTCGTGAGGTCACCCGTGGGTTGGAGTGTATGGTTTGTCAAGATTTTGGGCAGTGGTGACCACGAGTCGTGGTCAACCACCACTATTCGTTGGGGTCCCCTGAGTGATTTTGGGTAGTGAGCATGACGGATCCCGGCCACGAGTCTTGCCCCTTGGCAACGACTCGTGAGGTCCCTCGTGGGGACTGGCAACCAGAAATTTCTGCATTTTTAGTAAGGGCATTTTCGTAATTCCTAAACTCCTAAGGCCTAAACTACGTCGTTTTATGATCTAAATGGGGTCTTTTAAGGAGGTGAAATTTATGTTAAGCCTCATTCATGCATGCAAGAGTATAGAGAGGAGATTAGAAGGTGATTCAAGGTGTTCTTTCTCAATTCCTCTAAATTCCATCTTGGGCTAGCAAGGGAAGTTAAGAACTAGATAATCTCAGGTATGTAAGATAATCAATGGGTGAATCCTTCCAAACCCATGCTCCTACTCTATGATTTTTCTTAAAATTTATCACAAACTCATGGGGTTTTGTATTTGATTTATATAAAAATCTAATGATTTAATTATAGGTTTTGTGATTTTGAAATCTTGTCGTAATCTATGAATTTTGATCATCTTTTGATATTTAAATTGATTATAATATTATTGATTTGATTTCTAAGCAATTATGCTTAATTATGCATGCCCCATGACGAATCGATTTATGATCTATTTTCCCATTGATGTTCTTTACAAGCCCAACCTGAATTATGTTTTAAATTATGAATTTATTATGTTACCCATTATGATTTTAAGAAATTCAAGCTATATATATGATCTACGAGTATGTATGAATCTTATAAATCATGAAGTATGTTTTTGGCCGACTCACGGGCCTCATGTCATGGCTAGTTCACATATGTTCAAGCATGTTTACGATTATCATGATTTAACTAGCACATGAACTCATGTATGTATTATTATGAGCACTATATATATGTTTTGGGATTAGTATCAAACACCAAGTACGTTCAGGGCTCAGGTTAAGCCCAAGATCTCATGAACTACGTGCCACCGTAGGTATGTTGGGACCTCTTTCATGTTAATCCCTAGCCCAAATGGCCCTTTTCATAGTGATATAACACTTTCGTGGTTCTACCCTTGGCAAGGCATGAACACTCTCCCGACTAGGGTTACAAGTCGGGCTTCATGTGTGCTCATATGGGGTATGTCGGTTAAGAGAATCTCCCACTGTTTCCCACGATTTATGCATGTTATGATTATGTATGTTGGCTCAAGTCATGTGATGTAAATCTCTTCTATTATGATTATGATTATGTTATGTTATGAATGTTTTGGAAACCTTGAGCCTTATGATATGTTATTAAGATTTATGATACGAGCATGACGTCCTACTCTTATGATCATTTATGAATTTCATACATGTTTTAAATGTCCATTTTACTTACCCTGCATACTCAGTACATTCCACGTACTGACCGCATAGCTTCTATGATGTATCGTTTCATGATACAGGTCCCAGTTCTCAAGCTCATCTTCACCCGTAGATAGTTTTAGATTCTCTCTCAGCGCTCTTGGTGAGTCCTCATGTTTCATGGACTGTATGTTCATCCTTTATGTTGTTTCTTTAAGTTTCTAGATGTTGGATTAGTTGGGGAGTTGTCCCATCAATCCGCCCTTCATGATTAGAGGCTTATCAGACTGCAAGTTGTTTTCAGTCGTATTGTATAAGTCTTGTACTGATATTTCCCTTTGGTTATGTTATGATTATGTTCTTATATGTTAAGTCTTCCGCTCATGTGATTGGATTATATGTATGCTCATGCCATGGGTTGACATGGGGTCTCTCGGGGCTCTTTGTCCCGTTTCTACGATCCTTGTATACGTTCTGGCCATGAACTCCCATCGGTCACCCCTCTTTCCACTAGTCATGCAAGACCTGAGCTACCCCTTTTAACTGGTAGGTAGCCAGGTCAGCACTTTAGAAGAGCTAACACCCATAATGCGGGTGATCTTCCTGATCTCATGCACGAATTCCTGGGGAACCTCCCCTACTTCGGATCCCCGAAATGATGGAGGGTTCATAAAGGGTGAAGTATCGCTCCCTCGTAGCTGCTGCATTCCCGTTCGTGGCTACTAGAACCACCTGTTGGTTCACATGGTTGGTGACTGTTTGGGCCATCAATTGGATGGCCGCCCAGAATTCGGCGGTAGATATTAAATCATCTAGAGGAGTTGAGGGTCTGGTTGTGCGCAGTTGATGTCTCAGAGCTAGCCATTGCCCAAATGTTATATGGGGCCGATTATCAGGCCCCGTCCTCCACAACAGAGTTTGATTACCACGTTGAGGCTTTGAAAAGGGTCAAGAAGTTCAGCTTTGAGTAGAGATAGAGATAGGTAAGGTGGTTGGCTGGAGTGATAGCTGAGGAGAAAGAGGATGCAAATTGGGTGACTAGTGGATGTCGGGTCACCAAAGCCTAGCTAGATATCTTAGCAAAGGCCTGCTGGACACTGGTTCTCCATAGGTTGGCGCCAATGGAAAATGAAAATACTTTGAGAATCGATGGAGCATCTTTGCTGGCGTGTATCATGTTGGGATATGCTATCAACGTCCCAAGGGTTATAGAAGATGAGATTCGAGTTCGAGATCTAGCCTTGAGCACTACGATTCCATTCCCGAGTCTCATATATATGCTCTACAGAGAGTCAGGTGTTCACTTGATAGGAGATAGATGCCAGAATCATAGGCAATCATACTACTAATATTAGGTTAATACAAGATGAGATGAACCCGAGTAGCTGGGTTGGAGTACTAGCAGTAGAATCTGACACTATTGCCAGCAGGGGGCGAGCAAGTAGATTCCCCCACCTCAGTTGAGCAAAGTGAGATATCGGATACTGAAGTTGACCATACAGCAGCAGCCCTCAGCACTTCCTCCGCACCTCCACTAGCCACATTGGGCTAGCTCCTAGCCAGATGCATTCTTGTGGCTCATGAGTTCTAACAGAAGCAGTCCAAGAGAATGACCGTGATCAAGAAAAAGGTCAATGTGATGATGTAAAAGGTCAAGCATTTGGTCAAAGCTGAGATTAAGGAGGCAGCTAGAGGGATATACAGTAGACTCTATTTTGAGCTATGTCTTGATGACTGACTAGCGGAGCAACATGATATGAGGAGATTAAGAGAGGAATGGGGTCTATAGAAGTCAGGTAGTCGAGCTATCGTCTTGAAAGTTAGCCATATTATCAGCCCCCTCTATTCCATTGTTCGAGGATGAGCCGGAGGAGGAGCTTCATCTAGGGGCATTCTGGGCGCACAAGCTAGCTAGTGGAGATAGAGGAAAAGAAGATCAGAGGAGGTACTTGATGAGGAGGCCGCCATAAAGAGACAAAAGAGAGAGAGAAAGAAATGCAAGCAAGTGACAACAACTAGCCTGTAGACTCAGACACATGTTTTGATGTTTTGATATTTGTGAGAAAAAATGACCGCTTTTTAAAAAAATATTGTGATTAGTTGTGTTGGTTTACTGCAATGTATGACTATTGTGGATCTTTTCATGGCATTTGAGTGATTATAATGAGTAACTGTACCAGAGTGATAAAATCCAAACCCACTCCTCGCTAGGAGATAATGTACACAGTCGACGCAATATAATTTACCCAATTCGTGAGTCGGGGTCGAATCCACAGGGAATGAAGATTGATGGCAACAAAAGAGATTTATCAAATTGAACCAAATAGCATCATTGTTTCAAAACTAGGAAAGTAAACATCAAGGATTGTAAGATCACAATTTGAATTCAAACTCAACAACAAAATAGGGCAACAAACTTCAAAGTAACAATATGAGCAAACACTAGGGGTGTGCTATTGATGGGGCATTGATAGGATTGAGGTTAACTAGAAACTCAAAGCATTACTTACAAATATAAATAGTTGTGGACAAGGCGGCACCTGATGTGTCTCAAAACCCAAATACCCACGATTGTTTTTTCACTCGTATTCTATTCCTTTTTTTCAAGCAACAATAAAATAAGTAAACACAATCTTTACTTGCAATTATAGATATTTCGATTATAATTTAGAGAAATCAATTGATTTATGCTAAATAAGTAATTCTAAGATTAAACTAGCAACAACCAATTCATTCTAGCTCCTATCAAGCACATACCCAAAGCTAGAGGTTTAGCTACTCATAGATGATGAACAAGAGATTAAACCAATAATGGAATCAATATCATTCACATTGAGAAGAAACTTCAAGCTCAATTTTTTCTTCAATGGAGATTTACCTTAGAAAGATGAAGAAGATGAAGGAAAAGCTCTTACTTCTCTCTATCTTTTTCTCTCTCTAAAATTCAATTAAAAATTAATACAATATAGTGGAACGTAATGAAATATTCTATTCTTTATAAAAGATTTACAAAAATAGGGATAGACTGCTCCTTTTTTCTTGTGCATGTATGCCCATTTTGCCCTAAGAAGCATCCAAAATGTCCTTGTGCTAGAGTTGGACCATTTACCCTTTTCAGCGTGGCCTCACCATCCTTGAGGCATAAATCATTCCAACTCTTGGTCGGAGGATCAGAAGGGTTTCTACATTTGGAACCTGCATTTCGCAAATGCTGACCAGCATTCCGTTGGTGCTCTTTCATCCTTAATGTAGTGTGTTCCTATGTTTGGCCTGCGTTTCGCAGGTGTCCTCCTTCAAAGCACAGGTTCTCTTCTTCCAACACCATATTTTTTGTTCAATTCCTTTGCTTTATTTGTTAAAACTAAATACCTGCAAATCAAAGAGAAAGGGAATAAAACTTTCCTAAATGACTTGAAACCAAGCAAAAGCTCATGCTTAAAAGCCTAATGAGTTAGTAAACTACAAACTCATCAAACTCCCAAACTTGAACCATTGCTTGTCCACAAGAAAGGCATTTCTTCATCGCTGAAAAATTGAATTAAGTATATCACACCACATGAGTTATGCACAAGGGACTACTAGGAAAAAGACAACCCCAAAATCACACACCAACTCAAGGAAAAGAAAAGACTCAACAATTTTGCAAATACTTCAAGAGGTAACCACAAACAATTGACATGATTCACAAGTGTTTCTTGCACTCAAAACAAGGGAGAGTGGCTAATCAAAAGAAGCTCACATAGTATCTCAAGTCAATGAAAATTTACATTCAAAGCTTACCATGAAGTTCACTACACAGCTATCTCAATCACCTCTTCTACTTTGAACTCATTTAAGCATGTACACAAAGAAGAGATGCCGCTAACACAAAGAGAGAATCAAATTTCATTTTTCATGCATTTCTCACATAGGAATTATAAAATAATGCAAATACTCTCACTCTCACAAGGAAATTCAAGTGGATACAAATTTCCCCATAGGCTTACCCTTCGTGTAACTCGCCGCTAATGTAGAGTTGCTACACCCAGAATCATTTAGGCTAAGGGTAAAGGTAAGATAACTTTTTAGTTATAGTAACTAGAACCTCCCTAATGCCCATTTGTGAACACTTTTTCATCCCCCATTTCATTATTGAGATCACCCCACCTTATTTCTCCTTGAATAACGTCATCACTTTTGTATTAAGATCCACACTTTTAGCACTTTGGTTTCTACCATTAGCCTCATCTAATCAAGAGGTAACACGTTTCAACTATTCTTTTTCATCTAATGTTTAGAGGTTTTGCAGCAAACCATTTCATTTGTTTCATCTCAATCTGGTCCAACCTCACATTGCAGCTCATATATTTCTTTATTAATTTCTTTCACAAACCCCCAAACATAGGCTTTTTCCACTCTTCTCCCTTACCTCTACCAAAATTTTGGGTTTCAATCCCATTTTTTTTAATATTTCATTTCACCACTAGCACTTGAAGGATGGGCGCCAAAAGAGGGATTACAAAAAGGGTTATATTCTTGTGATGTGGTTTTCCAAGAAAAAGGTCAAAGGCTCAAACATGGGCTAGAAAAGACATATGTTCAAAGAGGTCATTTTTGTAAAGTGACTATTCACAGAATGTCTAAGATCATCTTCTAACTACAGCCACAACTATGATTTTGACTTGAGTCATACTTAGGAAAAGTTCTCGACAATCATGTACATAAGAGAATTAAGCCAAAAACCTCATCACTCAAGGCATCACATTCTAGGGAATTCACACAATTTTCTTAACCATATCAAGAGTATGACATTAGGTAGGTCAGCATGCGAATCAACAATCCAAACAAGAAACATGCAATTCATGACAAAAAAATGCTCATTTTTTAATCTCAAATGCCCTTTTCCCTCATAATCCATTTTCAATGCCATTTTTTTTTAAAAAAATTGGTGGTACCTCTAAAAATAAAGTGCAACAAAAGACTCAAAGACATGAAATTTTCCCTTAAGAAAATTGTCTCTCAATCTATCATAGGGAAATGTCACTCGGTTCGACAATAAAAGAAAATAAATCGCTCCTTGGGAAAGAACCATGGTATAAAGAAAACCTTTGAAGTTTATTTGCTAATTACTATGCAAAAAACATGACATTTATAGCATTTGGAGTCATGTTGACTTCCACACCTCAAATCATTACCTCAGATACGCAAAGGAACTCATCCACTTTCTAGATGTGTTTCATGGAATATTTCCTTGGTTAATACTAAGCATAGAACTCCAGCACAAGTTGTGGGTAGTAGTTGGGGAGAGGCTCTGCAAACAAGTGCCACTGCCTATAATTAAGCTGGACATTAATGTTGGGGAATTCAATCCCCAGCTTCACCATATCGAAGCGTTTCTCCACATTGATAGATCTGTCCAGGCATGTGGTGTAGTGCACTTTTATGTTAGCCACACATAAGATGATTTCTTCCCTGGTGTTAGCAGAGGTTGGGGTGGCCCTGGATTTCCATTATCCTTTGCTCTTTGAAGCGAAAGGTGCCTTTCCATCGTTGGCTTGCCTAGATAAAGTAATCATTCTGCAAAATAATGTTAGTGCCATACAAAAACAAACTTCTTTTTGTATTTTTAGTAACTTAAAGTTAAAAGTGATAACTCTAGTAAGCTATGGAATAAAAATCTAAAGATTAGATGACAAACAAGTTGAAACATCAAAATCAATATTTGGCAGCACCTGCTACAACTGTGAAACATAGGTGGAGAGACCTGTGATTCGTATATAAGTCGTAGGACTGTGGTAGACAACTAGGCCAACTAATCCTTCTCCTACATTGAACCTGCATTTCACAGGTCTTGATCCATGACTCACAAGTATAACACAGGTAATAGGTTGTAGCCTGAAGCCTCAAACCCATACCTACGCCTCAGCCTGCATTTCGCAGAATCTAACTTGTGACTCGCAGGTGAGTGGCAGTGTCGAGCATGGCCATCTTGCTCACGACTTAGCAATTTTTCTGCACAAATACCATTATAATATAGCTAGTGGGTAACTTCCCTACAAGATTTAACTAACCAATTAAACTATCACGAGGACTATTGGGACCACACAATGCCTTCCCTTAAGATGCATGTTACCCCGACTATCATAGGAAAACGTCGAGTGCCCCAACCCAACAAACAATAGCTAATCAATTCCATGCTTACTCAACTAACACACACATCACATTTTACACAACTTCAAGCATAAAAAAGAAAAGAATGATGATTTTTCTTTAAAAAAGATGTCAACCCAAATATCATTGGGAAAATCGTGCACTCCAAGAGCATGGGTTACTCAGATTTCACCCCCACCAATTATATCAAAACATAAGGCGTCACACAAGAGATAGAGCATTATCACAAGTAGTTCTACCCACATGATGCAATTTTAACTCCCCAACCATATCCACAACAAAGAAGGATATTCCAAAAATGAAAAACACACGATGGGGAATAGGGAACATCGGGCAAGAAAATTTGAAATTAACAATGCTTTTTTTATACTAGCATCCTCAAATAGTAAGAAAATCGAGAATAATAAATACATCTACCAGGTGAGAGGAGATAAAAATAAAGATATTGAGAATTTGAAGTTTTGATCAATGGTGAAGGGGATTGGTTTTTATAGATGTCAGGGGCGTTGAAGTGACTGGTGGGATTAGTGGTGAAAGTAAATGGAGTAATGGAGAAGGTGAATATATAGAAATGAGGTGTCATAGGGAAGATGAAAATGGCGATTGATTCAGGGGTTATGGGAAAGAGAAAAAGGTGGGCAAAAGGTGATTTTTTGAAAGTGGGGAAGGATTTCAACCAATTTTTGGAGACCATGGTCGAGTTAGTCAACGGGATGGTCAACAATTAAATTATATGACTTACTTGCACCTGGCTGGACCTGCGTCAACATATGGGTACCCGCATTTCGCAATTCCAAGTATAGGTTGGCCAAGGTTGCTCAACTTTTTGGTTGCAATCTGTTCCTGACTTGTTCTTCATGGATCATCACCTGCGTTTCTAAGGTGGCTTTCAGTTCACCTTTCATTTTTCAGATTTTCATCTAAGTATTCTGGCTCAGGTTTGCGCCAGACCTGCGTTTTGTGAGTTGGCACCTACATTTCGCAAGTGAGGCGCAGAAGCGTTCCATTTTTTTCAACTTTCTTGACCTTTTTAGCAACTAGGTCGCGCCTTGCACGTTAGCACCTGCATTTCGTAGGTCTCATGCAGTGCTCGTTCTATTTTTCTTTCACTTGGTTCCTCATCCAATCTTCCTACAATATCAAAAACAACACAAATATCAAGCATCAAGGTAAAAACACTTCGATATCCTCCCAAGAAGTGCCTTATTTATCATCATGGAACGATGGATACCTCTTCAATCATCAATTCTCTTGAGGTTCATCCTCCAAAATCAACTTCATCCTTCCAATTTTTTATTTTCTCCTTCTCTTTATCTAGGACCACTATCACTTTACAGTCATCCGGGGGTTTTGTGGGTTGATACACATTGAAGAAGACTTCTTCACCACCCACTCTAAACTTTAGCTCCCTAGCTACACATCAACCAACACTCTTCCTGTGGCTAGCAATGGTCTCCCTAAAATGATGGGCACCTCGACAACCATGTCATAATCTAACATGAAAAAGTCGGTTAGGAGGATAAACTTGTCCACTCAGACTAAAAAATCTTTAAGAACTCCGACGAGTCTCTTTATAGACCAGTCTGCCATTAAGAACCTCATTGTAGTAGACTTGGGATTCCCCAAACCTATCTTTTTAAAAATGGAGAGAGACATCAAATTGATTCTTTCACCGAGGTCACATAAAGCCTTGTTGAACATGTACATTCCAATGGTGCAAGGGATGGTAAAAGCTCCGAAGCCACTCTCTTGGGAGAAAGATCGCTTGCCATCACTGTGCTATAGTGGTGCATCACCTCCCCTATGCCTTCATCTACAATTTTCTTCTTTTTAATAATTTCTTCATGAATTTTGCATAGCCCGGCATATGAAGCAATGCATCCATCAGCAGTATGTTTATGGAAAACTTGCTACACATCTGAAAAAATTTCCAGAACTGGTTGTCCTCTTTCTTCTTGATGAACCACTGCGGATAAGGAGGTGGAATTCTAGGTTCTTGGCCTTTTGATTTGAAGCCTACTTGCTTTCTTTCTCAACAACAACCTTTTTCGGGATTAATAACCACTTCTCCCTCAACGATTTCTTCTTATTTATCAACACAATTTGGTGCTCTTTGCACCTCATTACTCACATCATTTCTTATTTATGGGTGACCACATTCTTGGGCTTAACGCCTGCATCAGCCAACACTTTCCTGCTCCTTGTGACAATGGCCATACAATGATTGTCCTTCTTTGGAGTTGGCATTGTGTCACTTGGTAGTGTCCCTTTCATTCTGGGTAATTTGGGTTGAATGGTGATTCATTTGATCTTCTAAATGTTTAATGGGTGCTGAATGAGAACTCACCATTTGGGCCAAGTTAGATACCTCTCCTCCGTGGACTCCATCTTCAATCATCGAATTACCGACATCACTTACCCGGGTTGCATTTAGTGTGCATTAGCATTAGGAGGGGCACATATGCATTTGAACTCCTATGATATCGCTCATCTCGCGATTTGGCTCCCTATTTCCCTATCTTTCACTCCTATCAACCTAACCATAGTTATCATGGTTCCTCCAACCTTGATTCTAGTCACGTGGATGCTGAAGGCCTTGGTTGGCACCTTGATATCCCGAGCAAGAACCCCCCATTTGACCATCCATGAATTGACACTCTTCCTTATACCTTGACGATGATAATTCCCCCTAGCATAGGACCTTGGGTCCCTGCTGCATTGAAATTCTTGGACCCTGTTCCCATGACATGCTTTGACATTGGCTCAAGATTGGTCATCATTTTCGCTAAGGTCTCATCTCTCTCTTCATCACTTTTTCGCATCTTTGCAGCCATAAGGTTGGACAAGAAACTACTTGGGGACGCTTCAATGTCCCTAGTGTGCCATGCCCTGCCCGTCTTGGTCATCCGATCTAAGAGAACTTTGGGCAATCCATATGTCTGGTCCACCAAGGTCCCACCAGTGAGATTATTGACCATAGGCTTATTTTTTGAGTCAAGTGAGTGATAGAAGCAGTGGAGAGAAACTCCATTAGTCAACCGATAGTTTGGACATATTGCCACTTTCTTTATGAATCGTACCGAAACCTCATGCAAAGGTTCACCATGGGAGTTGTCTTAAATTGGTGATATCGCCCCTCAATTGGAGAATTTCCAATGGAGGGAAAAATCAGTCCAAGAAAGCTTCCGTTAGCTCATGCGATGAGGTGATTGACTCGATAGGCAACTCCTCCAACGAAATAGTGGTTTCTCCCGTTAGTGAGAGTGGAAAAAATCTCAGTTGAATCAATTCCATACCGATGTTGGTAATGTGGAAAGGTTTGCATATTTCGAGGAAATTCTGAAGGTTTCGGTTCGCATCCTCACACAGTTGCCCTCCAAAGAGTCCTTTCATTTGTAGAAAATGTACATAGTTCTTTTCACGTGAAAGACAACATTCCCTATCGTAGGAGGTAGGAAAAAAGAACAAGCTATGTCGGGTATCATTGGATTATCATCCTCATGGTCCATGTGCCGTCCACAGAACCCTCTTGAGATTATCGACTCACATAAGTTAACCTAAAGAACAACAAAACCAACTGCAACATAAAAAAACACAAGATTCTTAATTAATTCAAATCAACAAAGGAAAGGGTTATCATATCACATTCCCTGGCAATGGTGCCAAAATTGATGACATCCAAATTCACTCATCTTTAGGAGAAAGTGTACACAATCGTCGTAATATAATTTACGCAACTCGTGAGTTGGGGTCAAATCCTTAGAGAATAAAGATTGATGGCAACAAAAGTGGTTTATCAAATTGAACCAAATAGCATCATTGTTTCAAAACAAGGAAACTAAATATCGGGGGATTGTAAGATCACAATTTGAAATCAAACTCAACGACAAAACAGCGCAACAAACTTTGAAGTAACAATAATAGTGAACACTAGGGGTGTGTTATTGAGGGGGTGTCGATAGGATTGGGCTTAACTAGAAATTCAAAGAATTACTTACGAACATAAATAGTCACGGAGAAGGCGGCACCTGATATTTTTCAACTAATTGGTTGCCTTTTGCCTCGGGTTTTCTGAAACCCCAAGGTCCCATATAATTCAACCACTACAACTTGGGTGAGAAGTAAGCTGTCTCTAGCCTCAATTCTGTAATGGATGCATGAAAGTGGGTATTGGCTATCTCTAGCCCAATCCCACACAATCAAAATCCAAATATCCACCATTGTTTTCTCACACACATTCTATTCCTCTTTTTCAAGAAACAATAGAATAAGTAAACGCATTCTATACTTGAAATTATAGATATTTAAATTATAATTTAGAGAAAATAATATATCTATGCTAAATAAGTAATTCTAAGATTAAACTAGCAACACCCCATCCATTCTAGCCCCTATCTTGCACACACATCTAACAAGAGGTTTAGCTACTCATAGATGAAGAACAAGAGATAAAACCAGTGAATCAATATCATTCATCATTAAGAAGAAACTTCAAGATCAATTTGTTCTTCAATGGAGATTTACCTTAGAAAGATGAAGATGATGAAGGTAAAAGCTCTCACTTCTCTCTATCTTTGTCTCTCTCTAAAATTCAATTCAAAAACAATATATTTCAATCGAATAGAATGGAATACTCTATTCTTTACAAAGGTGTACAAAAATAGGGTGAGGCTGCTCCTCTTATCTTGTGCATGTATGCACATTTTTCCCTGAGAAGCATCCAAAGTGTCCTTGTACCAGAGCGGGACCATTTTACCCTTTTTAGTGCAGCCTCACTTGCACGGCACCTGCATTTCGTAGGTGCCCATCTGTGAGGCGCAAATGGTTCGCAACTCTAGGCCAGAGGATCAGACGAGTTTCTGTGTTTGGAACCTGCATTTCACAGGTGCTGACCCACGTTCCGTAGGTGCTCCTATATCTGGCCTATGTTTCATAGGTCTAATCCTATGAAGCGCAGGTCTTCTTTGTCCAGAATCATGCTTTTTGTTCAATTCCTTTGTTTTATCAATTTAAACTAAATACCTGAAAAACCTAAGAGAAAGGGCGTAAAACTCTCCTAAATGACTTGAAAACCAAGAAAAAGCTCATGCTTAAAAGCCTAATGAACCCCCAAACTTTAACCATTGCTTGTCCTCAAGTAAGGCATTTATTCACCGCTGAAAAAATGATTAAGCGTGTCACACCACATGAGTTATGCTCCAGGGACTACTAGAACTAAGACAAGCCTAAAATCACACACCGACTCAAGGAAAAGAAAAGACCCAACAATTTTCCAAATTCTTCAAGAGGTAATGGCAAACAATTGGTGTGATTCACAAGTGTTTCTTAAATTCAAAATAAGGGGCATGGATAATCAAAACAAGCGCACATAGCATCTTAAGTCATTGAAAATTTAAATTCAAAGATTGCCTTGAATTTCACTGCACACTTATATCAATCACCTGTTCCACTTTGATCTCATTTAAGCATATACCCCAAAGATGTGATGCCACTCACACAAAGAGAGAATCCCATTTCATTTTTCATGCATTTCTCACATAGAGATTATAAGATTGAGCAAATACTTTCACTCTCACAAGGAAATTCAAGTTCTTGCAAATTGACCCATAGACTTGCCCTTCGTGTACACTCCACTAATATAGAGTTGCTACACTCAAAATCATTTAGGACTTTCGGGAAGGCTAGGGGTAAACGTAAGATGAATTTTTAGTTCTAGTGACTAGAACCTCCCTAATGCCCATTAGTGAAAACTTTTGTATACCTCATTTTATTATTAAGATCACCCCACCATATTTCTCCTTGATCATCCTTATCTCTTTTGTATAAAGAGCCACATTTTTATCACTTTGGTTTCCACCATTAGCCTCATCTAAGCAAGAGGTAACACATTTCACCTATTTTTTTCCTGTAATGTTTAAAGGTTTTTCAACCAACCGTTTCATTCATTTCATCTCAATTTGGTGATTCCTCTCATTGAAGCTCACATATTTATTTCGTAATTACTTTCGCAAACCCTCAAACTTAAGCTTTTGCCTATTTTCTCCCTTATCTCTCCTCATATTTTGGGCTTCAAGCCCCTTTTCTTAAAATTTTATTTCACCACTAGCACTAGAGAGGATGCGTATCAAAAGTGGGATTACTAAAAGGGCAATAGGCTTGTAATGAAGTTTTCCAAGAAAAGAGTCAAGGGCTCAAACATGGGCTAGCAAAGACATATATTCTAGGAGGTCATTTTGGTGAAGTGACTATTCAAGCAAAGCCTAAGATCATGTTGTAAGTGTATCCATAACTAGGATTTCGTCTTGCTTCACACTTAGGGAATGTTTTAGACAATCATGCACATAAGAGAATTAAGCCAAAAACCTCACCACACAAGGAATCACACTCCAAGGAGTTCAAAAAATTTTCGCAATCATATTATGAGCATGACTTAGACAGGTCATCATGTAAATCAATAAGCCAAATAAGGAATGTGCAACTCATGACAAAAGAGTGCTCAATTTTAAACCTAAATTCCCGTTTTTCCTCCTAATCCCTTTTCAATGCCATTTAAAAAAATATTGTAGTACCTCTCAAAAAAAAGTGCAACAAAAGACTCAAAGACATGGAATTTTTCCATAAGAAAGTCTCCTCTCATTCTATTATAGGGAAATGTCACTCAGTTCGAAAATAAAAGAAAATAAAAGGAAATAGCTCATTGGGAAAGAACCTCGGTATAAAGAAAACCCTTGGAGTTTATTTGCTAACTACTATGAACAAAGACTATTATTAAGACATGTGTCATGGAACATTTGGTAGTTTAACATGGAGCCAATCAATGGCACTGACAAGTTAAAAAGCAAAATTTCTTCAAACAAAATCTCGGCAACAACATTCAACCAACTAAAGAAAGAATCAAAACTAGCAACATCCACAACATAAGAAATTTAGCCTGAGAAGGAAAACAAAAGAAAACAAAACGTAACCAAACTAAAAGAGAGATGCATCCCACCCCCAACTATGAAATTACATTGTCCCCAATGTATCCATGAAGAGTAAAAGGGTGATAAGAACTCCTTGATGTGGCTACTATTCCTCATCATCATTGGCCTCCTCCTCATCATGGCCTTCATCTCCAAGGGTTTCCTCATTATTCCCACCTAAGTCCTCAAATAATTCATCAATAGGCCCTCGAGTTGTAGGTGGGGCAGCCATGGATGCATCAAGTAAGCTCATATCTGGATCCTCCATTGGTGCCCAACTCCTCAACTCTCTCACTTCATCTCAGAGAGAGGTGACTACTCCCTCAACTATATCCACTCGAGAATATAGCTTATCCAAGCTATCAAACACAGTCTTCATCTCCTCCTTCACTGTTTTGATAATAAGGGCAGGGTGATTTTGAGCCAACTTTTCGAGTTCATTCTCTATGATTATGTCATTTCAGCCAGCTTCAAATTTCGCTTGGGCGGGAGGATGTACGAGTAGGTCCAGGCTCTCTAAATTGTGCCTCTTCAAATACATGACCCTATGCTTCGGAGAATGGCATGTTGAGATAGGGGGCAATGGGACTTTAGCTATGGCATAGGAGGTGGAGTCCTCTGTTAAGTCCCATGCTTGCATCAACATCCCTTCTATTGTCAATACCAATGAAACTTTTGGAATCACTACCTTGTTCACAGGGAATAGCGGAACACTTGCTTTGAGACACAGTTGGCTAATGAGAACAGTGTAGGGAATTAAGGTTTCTTTTGTTTGGCCTTATGTTTCTTTGTGGTAGCCACCACTACACCAAAATTAATGGGCACCCTAACATGATGCAAGCAATGAATGATCAGAGGCTGAGGGGCTCTAACTTTCCCTTTTTCTTTGCACTTGGAAGTGGAAGGTGCCTTTCCTCTATCAGCTTTCCTAGATGAAGCCATGATTCTACAAGATAATGTTAGTGCCACAGTAAAACAAACTTCTTTTTTTATTTTTAGTCAATAAAAATTAAAAGCGATAACTATACTAAGCTAAGGAATAAAAATCTAAAGATCTGATTGAAAATAAGTTGAAACATCAAATCAATATTTGATAGCACCTGCGCTGCAACTGCGAAATATAGGTGGAGACCCGCGATTCATAGATGAGTCCTAGGACTGTGGTAGACAACTGGGCCAACTAATCCTTCTCCTATGCTAAACCTACATTTTGCAGGTCTTAATCCGCGACTTGCAGGTGTAACACAGGTGATTGTTAGTGGCCTCAAGCCTCAAACCCATACCTGTGCCTTAGCCTGCATCTCGTAGAACCTGACCTACTACTCGTAGATGAGTGGCAGTGTCCAGCATTGTTATCTTCCTTATGACTTAGCCATTTTATTTCACAAATACGATTATAATAGAACTAGTGGGTACTAAGACTTACCCACATGAATTAACTAACCAACTAAACAATCACAACGACTATTGGGACCACTCAACGCCTCCCTTTAAGATGGATGTTACCCCATCTATCATTGGGAAATGTCAAGTGCCCAAATCCAAAAAACAATAGCAACTCAATTACATGCCTTATTCAACTAACGCACACATCACATTATACACAACTTCAAGCAGTAGAAAAGAAAAGAATGATGATTTTCCCTTATGAAAGACGTCAACTTATCTATCATCGGGAAAATAATGCACTCCAGGCACATGGGTTACTCGTATTTCATCCCCAATTATTATATCAAAACACAAGGCACACACAAGAGACAGAGCATTGTCATAAGTAGTTTTACCCATATGTTGAGATTTTAACTCCTCAACCATACCCACAACAAAGAGGGTTATACCAAAAATGAAAAACAAAAGATAGGAATGGGGAACATGGGTCAAGAAAATTTGAAATTAACGTGCTTTTTTTGCACTAACATCCTCAATAGTAAGAAAATCGAGATAATAAGCACACCTACCAGGTGAGAAGAGAGAAAAATAAAGAGATTAAGAATTTGGAGTCTTTTTTAACAATGGACAACCCAAAAAAGCTTGACTTTCTTGTTGCTTTAGTGAGAGTGTAGTGACATCCATTTATTCCTCTGCGAGTTCTTCTTCTTCATCAACACAATTTGTTTCTCTTTGCACCTCATTACTAACATCATTTCTTGTTTTGGGGTCAACCATATTATTAGGCTTAACACTCGCATTAGCTAACACTTTTCCGCTCCATGTGACAATGGCCATACAATGATTGTCCTTTTTTGGATTAGGCATTGTGTCACTTGGGTGGGTCCCTTTCATTCTGGGGTTCATTTAGGTTGAAAGGTGATTCATTTGAGCTTCCAAATATTTGATGATGCTGAACGAGAACTCACCATTTGGGCTAGGTTAGATAGCTCTCCTTTTAACTCCTTGACCACATTATCCATGGACTCAACTTTCTTATCACTCTTGCTAACATTTCTTCAATCTTTGAATTACCAACATCACTTACCCTGGGTTGCATTTGCAGTGCATCAGCTTTAGGAGGGGCACATATGGATTTGAACTACTATGATATCACTCCCTTTCTCAATTTGGCTCCCTATTTCCTGATATTTCATCCTATTGACCCAACTTTTGTTATCACGGTTCCTCAAACCTTGATTCTAGTTACCTGGATGTCTAGGGCCTTGGTAGGCACCTTGATATCTCAAGCGAGAACCCCCTCATTTGACAAGCCATGAATGGACACTTTTCCTCATATCTTGGCGGTGATGCTTCCTTCTCATACTGCAAAGGACCTTGGGTCCCTACTACATTGACATTCTTGGACCTGGTAACTGACATGATTTATCATTAGCTCAAGATGGGTGATCATTTTTGCTAAGGTCTCATATCTCAATTCATCCCTTTTTCTCATCTCTGCAGCCATAAGGTTAGACGAGACACTACTTGGGGGTGCATCAACTTCCTAGTGTGCCATGCCTTGTTCATCTTGGACATCCGATCTAAGATAGCTTTGGCTAATCCATATGTCTGGTCCATCAAAGACCCACCAGCAAGATTATTAGCCACCGACTTATTTATTGAATCAAGTAAGTGATAGAAGCTTCGGAGAAGAGCTCCATCATGCAACCCATAGTTTGGACATAGTGTCACTTTCTTTTTAAATCAGATCAAAACCTCATGCAAAGGTTCACCCAGGAGTTGTCTAAAATTGGTGATATTGTTCCTTAATTGGAGCATTCTCGAAGAAGGAAAAAATCGATCCAAGAAAGCTTCCATTAGCTCATGACATGAGGTGATTGACTAGGGAGGCAGCTCCTCCATCCAAACAATGGCTTCTCCCATTAGTGAGAATGAAAAAAGTCTCAGTCGAATTGATTCTTAGTTGATATTGGTAATCCTAAAAGGTTGGCATATTTCAATGAAATTCTGAAGGTGTCGATTTGCATCTTCACTCGGCTACCCTCCAAAGAGTTCTTTTTTGTAGCAAATGTAAGATAGTGCTCGTCACGTGAAAGAAAGCATTCCCTACCGTAGGAGGTAGACAAATAACACAATCTATGTAGGGTATCATGGGATCATCATCCTCATGGTCCATGTGGCCATCCACAGAACCCTTTTGAGATTTTTGGCTCATATAAGTTAACCTAAAGAACACCGAAAACAACTACAACATAAAAAACACAAGATTCTTAATTAATCAAATCAACAAACAACTAAGGTTTATAAAATCTCATTCCCTAGCAATGGCGCCAAAATTGATGACGTCCAAATTCACTCCTCACTAGGAGAAAGTGTACACGATCATTGTAATATAATTTACGCAACTCAGGAGCCGGGGTCAAATTCACAGGGAATAAGGACTGATGGAAAAAAAGTCGTTTATCAAATATTTACTTTCCTTGTTTTGAAACAATATGAGAGAACACTAGGGTTGTGCCATTGAAGGGGCATCGATAGGATTGGGGTTAACTAAACATTCAAAGCCTTACTTATGAACATAAATAGTCATGGACAAGGTGACACCTGATGTTTCTCAACCAATTTGGTGCCTTTTTCTTTAGGTTTTCTCAAACCCCAAGGTCCTATATACTTCAACCACTACAACTTGGGTAAAAAATAAGCTATCTATGGCCTCAATTCTTTAACAGGTCTATGAAATTGGCTATTGGCTATCGCTAGCCTAATCCCACACAATAAAAACCCAAATACCCACCATTGTTTTCTCACCTATATTCTATTCTCATTTTCAAGCAAAAATAGAATAAGTAAACATAGTCTTCACTTGCAATTATATATATTTCAATTATAATTTATAGAAAATAATAGTTTTATGCTAAATAATTAATTCTATGATTAAACTAGAAACACCCAATCCATTCTAGCTTCTATCATGCAAACACCCCTAGAAAAAGGTTTAGATACTCATATATGAAGAACGAGAGATTAAACCAATAATAAAATCAATAACATTCATCATTAAGAAGAAACATCTAGCTCAATTTGTTGTTCAATAGAGGTTTATCTTAGAAAGATGAAGAAGATGAATGGAAAAGCACTCACTTCTCTCTATCTTTTTCTCTCTCTAAAATTCAATTCAAAAACAATACAATGCAATGGAATATTCTATTCTTTATAAAAGGTGAATAAATACAGGAAAGGTTGCTCCTCTTTTCTTGTGCGTGTCTGCCCATTTTACACTGAGAAGCATCCAAAATGTCTTCGTGCCAAAGCTGGACCATTTTACCCTTTTCAGTGTGGCCTCACTTGTGCGGCACATGTATTCCGCAGGTGCCTATCCCTGAGGTGCAAATTATTCGCAACTCTTTGCCAGAGGATCATACGTGTTTCTACATTTGACACCCCCATTCCACAAGTGCTCCTTTAGCCTTAATTTAGTGTGTTCCTACATTTGGCCTATGTTTCGCAAGTGTCATCCTGTGAAGTACAGGTCCTTTTCATCCAGTACCATGCTTTTTGTTCAATTTCATTGCTTTATTTATTTAAACTAAATACCTACGAAAACCAAAGAGAAAGGGCATAAAGCTTTCCTGAATGACTTGAAAATCATGCAAAAGCTCATGCTTAAAAGCCTAATGAGTTGGTAAACTACCAACTCATCACAAAGTTGTGCATGAACTGGATAGGTAGTGTGTGGTGCAAACCTGTACCGTGTGGGAGTGAGGTTCTTACTTAGTTCAATACTATGTAGGTAATCTAGCACTTGCCCCGTTAGTCTTTACATAGGTTGTAGGTTAGTTGGTTAGGAAAGGATCGTAGTCTGTTTTTTATTTAGCCCACTTTTAGCTTAAATTTTCTTACCAAATTAAATGAATCCCTTGATTCCATGGTAGAGCCTAAAAATTGACCTTTTTGTTGATTAGCCCATTCACCTTTTCTGTTATGTTTAAAATGAACCTGTTTTAGCCTTAGTCCCTCCTTGGACATTATGAACCTCAACTCAGGTAAAATGCCTAAGTTGAGGATCGTTATTGTACGGGTGCATCGATGAGGTGGGGGATAAAAGAAAAAAGATCTAGTTTGTAAAAGGTGGGGTGTGGTGTGAAATAAAAAAAGATAAAGAAAAGAAAAAGAAAAATAAAAATTGAAATTCAAAAGAAAGAAAAAAATAGAGAAAATTGAAAATTTACACCACACGCACCAAGTGAAAGCTAAATAAAATGGAGAAAGGGAGGAAAACAAGAAAAGGGGGAAAAAGTTAAAAGTGAAGCTAAGTGTTGTGTAGCACCAAGGAAGGCTAGTCACTATTATCAATATGTATCATACCCATCCTTAAGCATACATTACAAGTCAATAAAAATCCTATAGTAATCCTAACGTAACTATCCAAAAAGCCAGAGTAGAGAAGATAAGGGCAAGCCTATGGTATCACTTGTGCAGTACTTGAAACTTCTTTGTTAGGGTGAGAGCTTTTCTTGATAGTCCTAGTTTCTATATATTAATTTGAGTGTTTGAGACTTCATTTGTTGTGAGGGTACATGGGCTACATTGCATTCTGCCAATATTTTGTGTTAATAGCATTAGTGATAGCTTAGTTGTTTGTCAATGATTGAATGCCATCTCCCGATCCCTTTTTGTCATGAGTTGTAGTTGCATGTATGCATACCTAGTTTGGTTTTCAATGAAAAAGGGGTCAATATTTAATAGTGCTAATGTCTGCAAATTTTGGTGTTATTGGTTGTAGATCTTCTATTTTACTTTCTAGTTAAGCGTTGTTTTTGTAGTAGTGCTTTTGTTTACCTAAGGAATGCA
Organism: Datura stramonium; assembly: GCA_018107945.1. Classification (NCBI taxonomy): domain Eukaryota; kingdom Viridiplantae; phylum Streptophyta; class Magnoliopsida; order Solanales; family Solanaceae; genus Datura; species Datura stramonium. Next base: position 146,486 of record JACEIK010002217.1, on the reverse strand, counting down.
AAGATTCTAAGTTGAGCATGTTGATGTGCCACGGATTTATGAAACTTTCAACACTTAAAACATAGAAAATATGTTGTGACTTAAATATGTTTATACATATGAGGTACTTTTACTTTGTTTTTAGGGAAATAAGGCTTGGGAGTTGGATTCTAGAAAAGGTGAGGAAAAGTTGTAGAAAATGCTCTACTACAGGTCTCAATACGAGATGAACCATTCTGGTATGAGCCATACCTAGCACCTGTAGCTGAAAATTCAGAGAAATTGCACAAGTGCCAGGGGAAAGTATAACTCGTGGTATGAGCAGCACCATGGAGTCATGAAAAACTTTAGAGGAGGTGCACTTGCAAAAGATCTTGGTATAAGTGGAAGTTATAAACCGTAATGACTACATATGAACTGTTCCAAGGAGTCGTGGAAAATTCTAGAGAATATGTCAATTGGAAGATCCCAAATTACGAGTTGATTCCACAAGTCGTAACACTAAGGTACGAATCATAGCAAGGACTCATGGTGGGATTCAGAGGATGCTAGATTTTAGAAGCCCAGACCACAATAGGAACTTATGAATTGTAGCAACATTGTACAAGTCGTACCAACTTCCCGTACCTAAGTAGATAGAAGCTATAGATTCACATCATAGAAGCCTCCTACGACTCGTCGTTTTGGACTATGACTCGTAGATAATGGTTGCAGCAGATTCCCTGTTAATTTTGGAAAGGGTTTTAATAATTTTATAAATACTTTTTACGTTACTTTTCTTAGGGAGACAAATACTTTTATCTGAAAACGTTATTTGTGGACCTTTTAACATAACTTGGAGATCTAATACATGAATTACTTGGGAGAATTCATCATTGTTCTTGAATTGTTCATAGGTTGATTGTGCAATTATCAATTTCTTTCATCATCATTGTAAGTTGTTAATTACGCTTTCTTTTATGAAATCTAAGTTCATTCTTGCAAATATGAGTAGCTAAACCTTCCACAACTAGGGTTGTGGAACCATGGTGGAATAACTAATGAGGGTTAACAAAACGTGATTTTAAACTAATATGTATTTCTGCACCGTTCATCTCATCTCATAAACATTTCTTCATAGTGTGCAATTGTCACGACCCGAATGTAGACTCGAATCGTAACACGGGACAAGGAGCCCTGAGAGACTCCAAGTCGACCCACGACATGAACATTCATTTAACTCCTTGACATTATAGCGAAATACTTAACAAATAAACATAACGGAAGCATGAACATAACATAACTAAGTAAGCAGAATGTACTACATACATAACAACTGAGTACTACCCAAAGTCTGAAAGCCTCTATCATATCAGATGGGTTGATGGGACAACATCCCCAACTAACCCGGCAAAAACTGATAACCAAAAGAACATCAACATTTGAAACATACGATCCTCGGAGAATGATGACTCACCAAGAAGTTGGGTGCTAAACTCCAAGATAAGCTAATGATGACGCTGGATCTGGAGGCCGGAGCCTGTATCATAAAACGATAACAACATAGAGTATGCGGTCAGTACGTGGAATGTATCGAGTATGAAAGACAAGTAAAACAGACATAAAAAAGTCATAAAAGCTCATAAATGATCATAAAAGGGGGACAACATACTCGTAATATAAATACCATAAGATAACATAAGGCTTAAGGATTTCAAATCGTTCGTAATTCATTCATTATTATAGTCATAAGAGAAACTTCATTAAAATCATCACTTGAGCCACCTAACATAAACATAAAAATGTATAAAACATGCGGGAAAATGGGAGGACTCATCATAACCAACACCATCATGACAAAGTCTTACATAATGCCCCAACTATCTCACTCAAGTGAGCAGAGTCGCCCTTGGCTTGCCAGGCGAGGGACGTGCATTATGTGATATCACGAAAGAGGGGATCATTACCATTGTAATGTATTATTATAAACCCATGTATGGCACGTGGTTATGAGACACCGGCATAGTTCTTTGAACACCGGGCTGCTCGGTGCTAGACTCAGCTCCCGAAACATGCTCATTAGGATCAAATGTAAATCAATAACATCATTCATTCAGATTCATAGACAAATAAATATTTATCATCATTGATCCCCATTAAAATATGATTAGTCAAGAACCAAAGGCCCTTTAGTCGGCCAACATCATCAATCAATAAATCATGAGATCCATTTCATAAATCATAAATCATTCTTGAACATGTGGCCATTATCCAATACTTTAACATACCTGACAATGCTCAATTCATTCAAATATATGATTATAAACATGGGTAAGTTGAAAACATGCTTTTCATCATCAATAATTCATAATACTAGAACATTCACCATAAACTTTGACTTTCATGAACTTTTCATAAATGGATAATTTAATTTATAAAACTTGAAACATGATTTTTAATGGAAAACAACATAAAACTCGCCCATAATTCATAATTCAATATTAGTAACTCAATTGGATTAAGCCCATGTAGAGAAATCAAATTTTCATGCATTGGGTAAAACCCTCATATATTTTAGATAGAAAATTTAATGAATTGAAAGAGATTGGGTATGGGTGTGAAAGGATTCACCCATTCATAACCCTACATACCTGGGGAAAATCAAATCTCACTACTCCTTGAAAGTCCAATGGAAATTAATGAAGAAAACCTTGAAGACAAGCTTGATGACCTCATCAATTCTTTAACTTTGCATGAATGAGAATGAATAAGCCTAAGGTGAGTTTTACCCTCAATAAACACTGATTTTGAGCCTTAGATGATGTAGTTTATGAACCTAGGACTTAGGAATGATGAGTATGCCCTTAACTAAATCCCTGAAAAATCTGTATTGGGTGAACCAACGACCGGACTAACTAGTCGTTAGAGGATACACGACTCTAGCCCTCATTGTAGAGACCATCTCCGAGGAAAAATAGGCTAATTATGTGAACTTAAGGCTATACTCTATCATGCTCACGTAATCCTGCTTGAGAGTCATAAAATCCTCAGCTTTGGCCTTTCAGAACTCTAGGGTTCGAATATGGTCCATGAGAGCATCCATGACGTCCCATACTACTGGTGCTATGTCATCCTCTTGAGACATCTCTCGTTGTTTGTACCATGTATCAACAATGTCATTCAACTAGTAGGAGGCTAGCTCAACTCCCTCTATTTCACTAACATGCATAACCAAATGGATTTTCTATATTTCATTTATGAAGTTCTGGGATTTTTTCCACCTTTGAGCCTGTGAAGACTGGAGGGCTCATATTGAGAAATTCATTGATTAGGGAAATACTGGTCTGATTCTAAAAACTAACATGGACAGGAGTTGATTTCTAACACTAAAACTGGCTGCAATCAGTTGGGTGATCATCAGAATCACTCCCTTAAATTCTGCATCTGAAGTATTCAATTGCTGAGGTAGGAAACGTTCAGTGTTCCCCATTGAGGAAGGAGATGATGACCTAGTAGGTTGGCTAGCTGAGTGACCCTAGAACCTTATCTGGATCCCTTGGGTCTATGGCAATTCTTTGGCCTCTCTTTTTGTAGTAGCATTGGCACTAGTATTATCTCTATGGCCAACTGTCATCTTTTCATTAGAAAGCACAAGAGTTGAGAAATGTAGTAATGCATGAGTTAGATTTAGTTCTTAGAGCTCACTCTATAGTACGATCTAGAGTATAAAAGAAGAGTAGCATTTCCTAGGTGTCCTGCTGCCAACCAATTATAAGTGTGGGGTAGGACAACCTAATAAGTAGGACTCTACTAGACATGGCTTTATAGACTCCTGAGAACACATCAACCTAGTGCTCTGATACCATGTTAGTCATGCCCGAGCCTAAAGTCTAGGTGAGATTAGCACACGAAGCCATTTATGGCCCGAGGGTATCACTGAAACTATCATGAAACTATGAGCAAACATCTAACTAATATAGAACATGAATGAAACACCTATGAGAAAAACTATGCTAAATCATGCAGCTCTAATAAAGCTTTCACAAAATCGGTGCTTTTATACATAGGTGACACAACAATAAAAATTAGTGATGGCAAGAGAATACACTATCTAAAAGTATAAGAAGCCTCTACTAAACTTACAGTTTTTGAATTACTAGAAAAAGTTCCCTAGTATGACCTCTAGACAACGGTATACATGGCTGAAAAGATAACTGCCTCAAGTGAGAGTGGAGCTCACCAAAGTTGAACTATGATAAGCTTACTGAATATTCATATATGAGTGTTTGTACTTGAGGCTGCATTATGTAAGACGGCAAAAATATGAGACATAGGATACTGAGCAGAGAAACTGATTGTGAAAAATCACAATTAATCAGGTAAAATATAATCATAATGGTTCTCAAAGAAAAACATGTAATTTTCCCTTTCAAACTCTATACTAATACAGTGACTGAAATACTGATTAAAAGTATTTTTTTGGAAAATACTGTCTAAAATATTAGGGAGGTTTGTGGCATAACAAACATAGTGCAGCATGTAGACATGCAATCCAATCCCTATAGATCGACCCGCTAAGCCACAACCTACTTTGCCGGGTAGGAGGCCTGAACTGACTTACAAGCAAGATCTCCTGCTCATCCACCACGTTCAGGGGTATTAAATCTGGGGATGCACCTAAAAACTATGGCACAACGAACTCTTATGTCGGTAAACATAATTTCCAGCACTTCACCAAAAAGATTCATTCCATCCCGATTTACCACTTCCTTTTTAATTGATATCATAACACTAAAAACAATAACCCTTGAGCTTATAAATTGAGAGATATCTATTCGAAAAGCTCGGCCTTATCTAAAGGCTCTAATTCTGACATAAGCCTTTACTAAAGGCTCACGATTATCATTTCGGCTTAAAACAGATATGCATACACTAAAGCAAGAAGGTAAACCAATTTATAGGATCATTGTTTTAATTGAAAGCTCATAGTCATTCTATGGTATTTAATTCTCAAACTTAAGAAAATCATATGTGTGGGCTTGACCAAAAATTGAGACGATAATGTAGAAATAAGCATATATTGCCTTTGCCAAATCTATGATAATAACTTCAAAACATTTCATCAATTCTATAATATTGACTCATAAGGTAAATATCATAATTTTGAATATTTTCATGGATATTAATACAAACCTTATAAAATCAACTCATGCACGAGATTTAAGTTGTTCATGCTAGATACATAACTCATAAAGGTTTAGACATTCAAATTTCCAATTTATGAAACAAACCTCGTAAAAATCATATGGTAAAGCTTACATGAGTTTTAAGGAAGAAAATTATGGGAAGAACACGATATCCAAAAATTTTAGGATTTTCTTACATAACTTGTTGCTCTAGAGAAAGCATACATTCTAGTACAAGCTTAAGACAAGGAGCTGCTAAGTCTCCTTAAGCTAGAAAGTTTGTTTTCCTTGAAACCCTAGGAGCAAAGAAGCTATGTTTACAAATCTATGCTTGCATGCATGAAATTCTTCATGGAAATGACTTGAAAAGTACATACCTGAAGATAATAGTTCTTGGAGAGAGGGAGAAGCTTAAGTTTGATGTAAAGAAAAGAAGGGAGGAAATTGGGTTGGGTCTACATATAGATGCTGAGAAAAACCTATAACTTATGATACCTAGACACAATTATGAACCATGGATTTAATCTGTGGTCTGTAAGTCCAATTGTGAATTTGAGTTTGAGGACTAAGGTCCTAGTTATGGCTTATAGATAAGGACCGAAGAGTGAATCTATTATCCGTAGATCATTTCATCCGTTGATAGAAAGAAAACCAAGTTTCTCAAGTCCATCTATGATTATCATGTACGAAGCATAAAACTAATCTATGATCTGCAAATTGGACCATCTGTTGGATTTACCTTTTTACTCATTCTCTGATGTTCATCTATGAGGGAAAAGTATGGCTCATAAAATAATTCTACGACTCATATGTAGTTCGTAGGTCATATCTAGTGCCTCTAATATCAACAATGGTCCAACCAATTGATCTCCTATACTGTTTTAGACTTATGATCACTTTTTATACATGTTCATCAGTAAGAAAAGACGATACAATAACTAGCAATGTGTCGTTGGCCCCCAAAAATGTGTAATAGAGATGACTTGGCAATGGCTCGAGCTCAAGCTTTAGTGACCCTTCAATAGTTGTATTCATGGATTGTAAGGAGTGTACCCAATACTCTCAAGTGAATTCATCAATGCCTCGATTTCCATGTAATTAGCCGCATCATAGTTCATCAAAATAGTTGCCAAAACTTCACCAAAACCACTTTATTCCATTTGCATAGTTTTTGTATCATCCATACCCTTAGTATCATTGATCACCGAAATGCATGCATATTCCTTAGACAACTTCATCCTTTGCGGCTTCAACGGTGGCTTCGGTGGCTCCAGCCGCAGGCATACGGGTCGTGCAAGTAATATGACTCTTTTTAAGAGCAGATGTCGAACCCACGGGTGGACCGAATTCGGCTAACTATCAAGTTCAAGTGTGATATTAAATACCAAAAATGTTGATTATAAAAGTTTCGGGAGTTTAATTAAGTCTAATTGCGGTCAGCGAAATATTAAGATTCGCTCACAGGAGCAACATAGAGCTTAAGCCGGATAATCATGTGCTACTGCAATTTGCAATGGTTAAGCATGAAACTATCAATTGTCGTCTCACATAATTAGAATTACATGTTCATAGCTGAACACTCTACCACGACAAACTAGCCTCACTACTACATTGTGAGCGAGGTTGCTAATTCTAGTTCGTGGGCATTGCATTAGACTGGATGTGGTTTACGTGGATATATGATTAGAGACTCTCGTACTTCTAATCATTAAACTCAACAACACACAACTACTTCTTCGAGTGGTGATGTGATAAATCTAAATCGGTGCTACTTTCACATCCCGTTTTATCAACCAAGCAAGGGTATTAAGGTATATTTCTATCCTAACACAAATTATATCGTGAAATACAATCATACTCCCTACATTCTCTTGTTGGCCTAGGTAAATGCTTTCTCAGCTTGTTGCCTAGGATTTAACGTGTATGTTTTCATGGTGATCAATCATAAAAAAAACCAATAATTCAGAATGCAAGACAAAACAACAATCAATAACTTAATTCCAACACAATTTAATAAAAACACAATCATAACCATGGCTTCAACCTAAGAGGAAGAGGTTCTAGCCATTTATGTTTGTAAAATTACAATAAAATATTGTTAAAGTAACATACTTACAAGGAGTGGCCCCGAAGAAGGAATTTGACCAAACCCTAGATGATTTTCCCACTTCTCCATTCACTCCTAGGTGATTTTCCCGAAAAAAAAAAATGTTAACAAAATGATTTTAGGAGCTAAAGGGACCGATTTATAGTAAATGAAAATCTCGTGCAAAATTAAGCTTTTTGTCATCGAATGGCTCAGTGTCACAGTGTGTATCGCAAATCTTGCCTTCGTGACATGGAGAGGTACGACGGAGGCACTGCTTGGAAATTGCCTCGGGATGCCAAGATGCCGAGGGTTGCCGCGAGTGCCGGCGTGACACGGCTGCTCATGCGGCGCGATAACTAATGTCAGCGCGCGCAGCTACTTTGGCGTCAGCACGGCTGCTTGCAGCATGCAAGGCCTTGCGCCACATGCTGCACTTCTCTCACGGCATGGGCGTGGCACGGCGTTGGGCGGCTGCGCACAACGTGGCACGGCACTGGCCAGCCTTGCAAGAGCATGCTCATGGCGGCTTTATAGGTATGCGACTCCATTCCTCTACTTCACCAACTTATAATTAGTTCCTCAAAATCATTGAAACCTACAAAACAAGGACTAATCATGTTGGTTAGTACATATCTTCACATTTATATAAAATCACATGAAAATATATATAATTAATTAGCTAAACAAGACTAAATTAAGTTATAAAGCATCACTCGGGCATGTTATTTTGCCGAGATCAAACTCTCCATCATAGATTGAACATTATTTCATTTCTTTCCTAGTCATTATAGCTACATCGACAACAAGAAATGGACACCCCATAATAATAGGGACCTCAATATCAATAGCATTATCTAAAATAATAAATCCAAATGGAAGAATAAACTTCTTCGATCAAATAACACAAGTCAAATGTCCTTACTTAGAAAAAACCAATTGTATATGTACACACGAGTGTCGCCCCACCTTGGAAGGCATGGTGGAACCTAATGCCACACGGGAATCTAGGCTAACTTAGCTTGGGCATAAGCACCTCGGTGCCTGCCGGCCAATCTAAAATCAAGAAAATAAAATGCTATATCTAGGTACATAAATACAACCTCGGGCTAACGAGCCACGCCTTTGTAAAGGAAAAAACGCCAAACCCAACAGCATAATGGTAAAGGGATCCTATGCGGGACAACAAGAACACCATGCTATCTAGTTATAACAGAATAATAGGCGAATTATATTCACACTAAAGCCGACAAGAAATTTGCTAACTAACTATCTAAACTAGACCCCACACATCCAACACGAGGAAAGCATAACACACATAGGCCCCATAACTAAGAATTTGTAGTACGTAAGCCTCTAAGAGTAGAATAATAGCCGGGATAAGGCGGAGCCTACCCAAAAGTTGTACAATAGAAAGATCAAGCCTTTCTAACTACCAACTTGAGAGAAAAGGAGCGACAACACTTCTAGCTTTGGTTGATATCTAAGAAGGTCCTAAACCACGCCTATCCACACTATGAGGCAAGTATCCGGCGACCTAAAGATGGGCGTCGATAAAATATATACGAATATATAAGGTAGTAATGAAAATGATTGAATAGAAATGATAAAAAAACTAAAAGTAAACAATAGAAAAGATAATAGTTGTAACTTTGAATAGCCTCGCAGCTGGAAACATACCTAAAAGTAAGTAACTCTGAGATAAGAACCTTACCTAGCCCCCATAAACTAGAAGGTACAATCAACACAAATAACCCACGGACCCCCATAAACCTAAAAAAGGCATACTTCAATCGTGTACCCTAGCATGTTCAATATGAATTAGCGGTAACTATAGTCAACCTACCAGCCTCTCGGGTCACCTGGCGAAGCCCATTGAGCTCCTGTAGATATGTTGGAGCCCGTTTGGCTCCTATAGCTTTGCTGCTGGGTAAAGATCAAGTCTCAAACCGAAGGGTTAGTGATGCGTCTTTGCATAAGTAGAAGTCCATTCATGGATGGGCGTAGTATGGCCTTATAGGCACGAATATGAATCTGTCCCGGACAACATATAGCTCCTCTAAGCGTCTATAGCCATGAAGCGATGACCGCAGTGGCCAACACGTGTTGGTCGAGGAAGGCTATATTAGGTGGAGTCGATCCCAACCGAACTAATTAACTTCCATTTCAAACAAACGGTAGTGGCTAATCACAACATGCATGTATGGATTTCTTACAAGGACATAGGTCGTATTACTATACAACGGAATAAATTGGTGAAGAAATTAGCCTTAACATACCTCAATTTTGATTCTCATTTAAGCGATTAATTCCAAACGGTAACTACTTGGTGAAACAATTGCAACTCCTACGCTAGGAGAATAAGGCTATTTTCAATACTATAATAACTCGGCAAACAACGATATCTTTCAATAACAGTAAATATAATTCAACTTCATTTAATTCGACTAAAAACTCATAATTTCTCAGAGTACGAAGGTAGAAATGCTTACCTATCACTTGTAGTCACATAGAAGCCAGTGAAGTGATTTTGACAACTTTTACTCGGCGGGGTTCGATGCTCCAGTGAATTTTCAAGAAATAACAAGGAGATATTCCTCATAGGCCTAGAACTCGATATCCAGGATTATGTTTAGACGGAGTTTGGCGAGGCGTAATTTGATGAAAAAAAGGGATGAAAAATAGAGAGGATATATCAAGGTCGGAGTCGATTTGGGGAAATGTTTGTAATGACTTAAACTTGAACTTGACTTATATATATAGGTAGGAGTCGGTTGGCAGAGAGGGGGCGCGCGGGGAAGGAGGTGCGGTGCGTCGGCTATGGCCTAAGCTAGGCGGGTGCGGCGCGGTGCCCCGCTGCGCGCACGGGCTGGCTCAGGCCTCTGTTCACTCGATGCCATATTTATATTCATCCCCCGAACATTTTCCCCCTTGTGTATCCCAAAACTCTCAACATACATACATACGTGTACACTCGTAGTATAAAGAAACTTACGGGTGTAGCACACAGTCAGCGCAATATAATTTATCAAACAAGAAGTCAGGATCATATCTATAAGGACTTAGTACTAGTAAATTTAACTAAATAAGAAAATATATGCATTAGGTGATTTAAGATGCTATTTAAGGTTAATTAATAGAAAAATTAATCTAAAAATGTAGATCTAAATGCAAGGGGTTAAATCAATAAAAGTAAAATTAGGGATGTGTCCTCTATAATGATTAATCCACCTAGATCTCTCAATTAGATTCATCAATAATGTGCTCCTTGTAAATATGCAAACAATCACTTGGTGTCTTTCAACAACCAAGTAACGTTTATCTCAATCAACTATTTGAAATTGAAAAGAACTTAAATCAAACCAATTGTATATTTCCTATTCAATTCACCAAACTTCTAGAGAATCTATTAAGCAAGGATTATTCTTGGGGTTATTAATGCTTGATGCTACCCAAACTTTAATTGGCTCTTTCAAGCACATTTAGGGCAATTTATCATTAAGTGGTATTTGCAACTATTAATTTCAACTTACCATCAAAGAACAATCTAATATTTGAAAGCACATTATCAGTTCATCCTAATTAGTTCACAACTCTATATGAAAATTTAGCTGCTCATGAGTAGAGAAGAATAATAAAGCATAGAATTAAACATAATCAACATACAATTGAATAGATGAGAGAGAAATACAAAATATGAGATTAAATATTTAAAATAAATTCAAAAATATAATGGGTCGTTCTATAGATACTTAATTCTCTACTGTAATATTTAGACTCTCAGTAAACTAAACAAGTTATTTGTACTGAGTCAATGACCCAAGCCCATTCAAAATTGACTTTGCTAGTTCACTATTATGGATTGTATATTAGATTTGTGGTCCATACTTTGCATTGCATGTTGGATATTCAAATGGTTTTGTTGATTATCATACTTCAATTCATGGACTATTCTTTGAATCTATGGTTTTGTATCTTGCCCCTTAGGGATTGCATTTTCAATTGTAACACCTCGGATAATTTATTTGATAAATCTATAATTTTAAGGTAGGACTAAGTGTACCTAATAGACTAAAGGAAGTATTATGAGTTATTTAGTCACTACGTGATCATATCTAATATTATACATCGATCAAGTTGTAGAACGAAATTCCGAAAAAGTTATCGCAAATTTTTCTTCTTGAGATTTCTAAAATTTGGTAAAATGTCTCAAAGCTTTTCACAATTTATAAGGCGTTAGGGGGTGTACAATCTACAAAAATTAAATATCTATGAGTATTTTCCATCGCATCAAACCGTTTGCCAATCTAAATTCGGAGTAGAGATATGTTGTTTTTCGCCGGACCGCGCAAGTAGACATGTTACAAGGGTCACAAGGCGATGGAGGACTATATAAAGCCTTTGGTCTTGTTGTTTTTCATCCAAAATCCATTTCGAGAAATTCTTTTCGTGAAAACTCTATCAAACTCATCCTTAAGTGTTCTTAGGTAGGAATCCATGGTTTTAACATGATTTTGATGTCGAGGAAGAATTCGGGAATCGCGTGTAGCTTTTGTTTTAGTGTATTTTACGGGATTTTGGTGGGCACATTTCGTGGAGAAGATGTTGGTAAGACTTATTCCTTTTGTTTATTTTGTATTTCAGTTTGGTTAAGGTGTGTTAACACCATTATGTTTTGTTTCAGAGTTTCTACGTCGAATCCGTATAGAGATACTTATCGGTTATGCCTCATTTGTGTTGTCATCTTTTTAAATGTATTTTGGCACCATATTGGACTACCTTTGGGCAGTATTTTTGTGTTTAAGGTTCAAGTTCATCTTGTCTTGAAACTAAAGGCATGTTAGGCTTGTCCCTCCTTTATTGGCATGAATTCATTAGTCATTATCGATCCGTGTTGACGTGTGTGTTGCCTATTTTACGATGGCTTGTGTGATGTTATTATTGAAGTCTTGTTCTTATGTTTATATGGTGCTAAAAGTGTGTATAAAGGTGATTTTTTTGGTGGCTCGGAGCTTGAGTGCGAAAGATCATAGTTATGGAAAATTATTAGGCTCGTATCGGCGCTTTGTGTGAGCGTGTGGTTCTTGTAGCATGTTATGGAGGTCATTAGTGTGAATAATATTAGATGATGATATTTAAAGGTGAGTGAGGATTAAAGTGGTTAAGGTCGATAGTTGCGGCGATCTTTTGTTATATTCAAATCGACATCGTGTCGACCACGTCGATGGCACGTGGCGGTCGTGGTGACACTTGGGCTGATTAGGTCATGCCTTGATGTTAGTGGCAGTAGAGTGGATTGTGGGCTGTTTATAAAGCTTGGGGATGAAGCTGGTTAGGATGGTAATCCTTAACATGGCTAGTGGCTCGTCGATAAATAGTAGACAGTGAAGAATCCTTAACATAGCTAGTACAATGTTGTATTAGTCGGATTGTGGGGTTTGAGAGCCAATTGTGGGATGGTTGAGCATGTATTATTATTGTTATTTGTGTATGTGTGTTGTGTTTGAGGCCTTTTGGGTTGTGGATGCACGACCTTGTAGCAGAGTTGTTTTGGCTAGGGGTCGAGCCCGAGATGCCTTGTGGCTTGTGGATACGACACACAAGAGTGTTTCGAGTTGAGTTGAGTCCAAGGGTGATATGACCTACGGGGTTGAGAATGATTTCCTCCATAGTGTCGAGTTGAGACATGATTCGAGTAGTCCGACATGTGCGAGCAGCTACGAGATAAGGTGGTTCTCCCAAATGGATTGAGATACATAACTGCTTGCTTGTGCGGCGTCAGAGCAATGCTTGTTTGATGATGTTGATTGATTGGTTTAGTTTTGATATGCTTGGGGATTATATTGTGATTTATTGCTGCGTGTTATATGTTATTTTATAGCGTGGATGCTAGATATTGGGTGGTGTTAGTTGAGGCCGTTGAGAAGTTTAGAGGTTATGATAGGTGGTGTGTCGGCTAGATGTTGTCTTGGACCCAACATCCTTACCCTAACTAGATGATATACACAACCCCTAGAAATCATCCTCCTATCCTTAAAATAGGAAATAAAATTACCTACGGGCATAGGCGAACTACCCTTAGGGCGGCTCGCCCGGAAGCGGAACTCCGCGCCTGGGTTCTAGAATTGCTTGAAGCATAACATGCATACAACCAATACATTCAAGAATAATATCAAATTAAGTCATGAATAACTCTTAAGTCTATGAAATTTGACATTCTACAATATTGTGATCGAGCAACTTCTATACACCCGCCTAGCTACAGTTTGAATTACCAACGGGAGTAGAGACTGGGAAATGGTTTCGATAGAATTTTGGGACTAATTCCAAAGTTACTAGCAATATAAGGTTTCACAAAAGAAAGGTAGTCCACGGATCTAACAAAGCATAAGCATCAAGGTGAAAGACTCATAACATACATTAACCACATCAGGTGAAGTCTCAGCTCGACGGCGACGACATAGAATGTTGAGGCGTTATACGCCCAGCTCCTAGTGGATTCCCCCTCACGGGCCGAGCGTCTTTGAGTTGATGCTAACATGGTAGTTTGTGCACGGCCTCTATCATCATCCTATATACAACTTGCACATGCTAAGCATGCGGTCGGATCTACCGCGCCCATAATAGATATACGAGTCGAGCAAACATTCCCCGTATGACTCTTGCCACACTTCCATAAGGCTGAAGGTGCGCTCTACCTACATGCCCCTCACGATCCCTCGAACACGAGGCCTGCTCCTCTAATCACCCTTGGGTATGGATGGAACACTAGCTGATGATGGCCCGGAGCTATTGACCTCTTTTGCTAAATGCGGGCGGTGGTCATCGCCCGAACCTTTGCGAGGCGATCCCATGGCGTATATACGGCTCTATTGGCCTCTCTCTCCCTTATGCGCCGCCTCCATTGCTATGCATATAAGACTATCTGTGGGAAATCCATATCATGGTGGAGCATAGCGGTCACGTCTTCGTCCCATGGCTCGCCACCCTGAATGAACACCTTACTCAGCCTCGTCAACTAACTCACGGCATACTTTGATGGCGAGTGAACTCGAGGGAATATTCTTGTCTTGTCATTTTCCCCACGCCTTAAGATTCACGACTCGACACCTTCAACTCCCTCATCTCATAAGGGAAGACTCGATCTAGGAAGGCAACATGGAACTCCTCCCAAGTGGAGGCCCGCTCTGGCGGGCACTATGTTTCAACGCTTCGAGGAAACCAAATGTGTACAGCCCTTTCAGCGATATGAGGCCAACTCGGCTACTCAACTCAAACCATCCCCATGACATGGTTGATCTTCACAATCTCATCATTGAACTCATGCGGGTCCTCATGTTGCCTTTGACCTAAGGAACTCTAGCGAGTTCATTCTCAAGATATCTACGACGAGCTACGCCGTATTTCCATTTTTGGAATATGTGCTTCAGACAGGCTTTAGTGGTCAAGGCCTACACTAGCATACGAATAGTTTCTGAATTCAATGTTGGCAACCGGCTCTGGTGCATAGTTCTCATGGGCGAGTGGGGCTTGTTGGTGCGTTTACGTTGCCATCCTCATGGCAATTACTGTTTCCATTTCTCCTTTCGTTAACTCTACGGGGAGCCATGATTCTTCAATCGTGAATAGCACGAGTTAGAATGATAGGGGACATTTCACCGCATGAGCATAGATCATGAAAGAATGGAGACATTTCTAAACGTCTCATTAACCCCTCTTTGCTGTCTAGTGTGGTGCGCTTCACACCTATGTAAAAGACTCTACTTAATGCGGCTTTTAGACACCCTTGGACACTTCAAACCTATGGCTCGATGCTAAGTTTATCACAACCGAACGTAGCCTCGGATTGCAACTTCGGGACAAGGAACTCCGAGAGACTCAAGTCGGCCAGGTGGCATGAACATACATGCTAAATCTATAAGCGGAATACATATCATAATATCACCGACGAAGCATAATCATGACATAACATAGGGATGAATGGCACTTCATACATGAAAAATTTGAACACTACTTATAATCTGGCTTACTCTAACATATCTAATGGGCTGATGGGACAACACCGCCAAATAACTGAGCAAGTATAGAAAACTAAAACATAAAGAAGTGATATCAGCGGTCCTCGGACAATGAGGAATCACCAATGAGATGGATGCTAACTGCAGCGAGCTAATGACGGCCTTGAGTCTAAAGATCAGACTTTGTATTACATGAAAGGATACAACATAGAGTATGCGGTCGGTACATGGAATGTACCAAGTATTGCAAGGTAAGTAAAGCGAACATTTAAAAACATAAGGTTCATAAGAGTAGGACAACATGCTCATATCATAAATATTATATTGTAAAATAAGGCTCAAGGTTTTTAAAATATTCGTAAATTAACCATAATCACAATCACAATAGAAAACTCATTAAACATGACTTGAGCCAAAATAATAAGAACATAACCATGTATAAATTATAAGGAACAATGGGAGGACTCGTCTTAATGGAGATCATCGGTAGAGCCTTACATGATATCCCAACTATCTCGCTCAAGTGGGCGGAGTCGTCCCGGGCTTGCGAGGAAAGGGAGTGCATTATGTGATATCACGAAAAAGGTGATCCATTACAATTGTAATGTATCAACATGAACCTATGGTCGCACGTAGTTATGAGACTCCGGTGTAGTCCTTTGAACATCGGGCTACTCGGTGCTAGACCTTGCATCTAAAAATATGCACATTAGGTGCTAGACAACATCTAAAAATAATTTTCGTTAAGTGTTTAGTATACACAATTCTTTCTATACAAGTAGAAAAAACGAGAACAAATGGTCAATTTTCAATAATACAAGTTAATGTAACTTTAAGTAAGAGGAATTGTAAATTATAATGCGAACAATAGCACGAACAAGCTAAGGTTAAGGGAAAAACATGCGGATATGTAATTTGCAATTAAATTAGTCAACACTTCTCTTCGGTTGGCTGGTCACCGAATTATTAACCAATGGGTTGGGTCTTTCAACCTCCTCTCCAATTAAAGAATCATGAGACTTACATTACACATTACGCCCATTGCAAACACTTCATATTCTAGCAATACACAACAAATTCCATAGATGACCAAATATGACATTAAGATATACTTCAATTCTGAATGTTAATCTTCTCTTAATTCATCAGCAAGACAAGAACATATCCTACCAATTCACATCTATCCAATTAATCTTTCTTTCGAAATTAAAGCGGAATTCTAGGATTTACATTAACAATGGCCAGATAAGCATTAATGTAGTGAAAACAAAATTAGCAGAGCAGTTATAGAGAAGATAAGAAGCCGAAATAACATCGAATTACAACACTCTTTGCAATCATCCTCCGCCTCAGCCAAGGTGTAGCCACTCATTTTGATGATTAAGCATCTTCAAACAAGTAAATCATACAAACAATTAATTAAAGAGAAAAAGGAAGAAAAATTAACCCAAGAACTTCTTGACTCAGCGCATTACACGTTCTAGCTTGAAATGTGAGATATCCTAAAAAATAAAACCTAAGTGTGCTATTTATACAAGTGAGAAATTTCTAGGAATAAGCGCAGCGTGGCACGGAGGTATCGCGGAGCATCAGGCTGCCGTGCGGCCTGTTGCGGACCTTCCTGCAGAACTTGGGGTGCCGGATTATTATCTTCAATGTGGCGCTAGGGTATCAGCCAGGCCTCGAAACTCCGTCTGGATGCATATCGCGCTCCTTCTTGTAATCCGGGTGTGCGGCTAAGTCCTTTCAAAAATTCTGTTGAGTGAACCGCGAAGCATGGAAATGTGACACGGTGCCATCGCACACCTTGCTTTGGGTCCACCCAATTTCCTCTGGGTGAATACCCGGCGATGGTGGCGTGAAACGACATGTGACATTAATTTTAACATTTTGTTGCCTGACTTCCTAGGTTTTGCTACAGTCCATTCCCTCCAGTCACCAACTTGTAGATTAGTTTCCAAAATTCTACTTTGCCAAAAACAATAACTAATCATGTTGGTTAGTATAAACCCACATTTACATAAAAACCACATGAGAATGTACACATAAAAATAGATAAACAAGTCAAAAATTAAGTAATAAAGTATCCTTGGGCATGCAATTATCCAAGATCCTTCTACCTTACGATTTTGAGCGACTTCCTTTAACTTTAGCAAAATAGGTCTCATCTTGTCAAGCACCACATCAGTCACCAAGGATGATTATGATCCGTTCTTAACATTACCCACCTTCGATTGAATTAACCAACCGAACTCCTAACCTTGCAAGTCGATGCATGTCTTTAACTAGCTCCTTCTTTCCCTCATCTACATGGATACACTCTCCATAGAGTCCTAATAAGCAGTCATGTTTGCTACTACATCGACCTTGCGAATGTGAAGGACACTCATCTCGTAGTCCTTAAATAGCTCTAACCACACCTTCTTTGTCGAGATTGAGATCCTTCTAGGTCAACACATAGCCTTGAGCTCTTATGATTTAATAAATGCATCGTAGACCATTTGCAATGTCTCCATATATTCAAGGCGTTACCATCGCGGCCAATTCAAAGATCATGGGTTGAGTAATTCTTCCTCATGAACCTTCCCAGTTGTGAGGCATAATGCTATAACATTTCGGTGCTACATCCTTTAAGTCCGATCCTCGAAGCGACACAATACACCACAAACCATCGTTACCCTTACGTGCGTTAACACGGTCTTGAGAATGAAGTAGATGGCTAACTCTAGCTTCTCTTACAAGCCTGGAGCCATTGAAATTTCACTTTCTTTTGTGTCAATTTTTTGCCAATGGCTTATTTGCAATGGATGAAAAACCCCTTAACAAACCTTTGTGATATCGGCTAAGCTAAAAAACCTATGGATATTTGAGGATTTACCAGTCTAGAAAATTCTTCCCTTCTTTTATTTTTGAAGTCCATATGCCCTCATTTGAGACCACGCATGGCCCAAAAATGCTACTTAATTCAGCCAAAACTTTGCACTTGCGGGAATTTAGCATAGTGGCGATCCTGAGGGTGCGGCACCACCCTCAAATGGCGGCATGCTCCTCCTCTCCGAGTATATTAGGATGCCATTAATAAACACAATCACGAACATATCCTGGAATGGCTTGAACACCCTGTACATCAAGACGCAAAAGCTACGAGGAGCATTGGATAGTCCAAAAGACATAACTACAAACTTGTAATGACCATGCATCGTCTGAAGTTGTCTTCGGGATGTCGCTCTCTACGAACTTCGGGTGATGGTATCGGATCGAGATCTATCTTCAAACACTTCGCACCTTGGAGGGTTTGGTCAAATAAATCATCAATCTTGGGTTGAGGATATGTGTTCTTGATGGTAGCCTTGTTCAATTGTCGATAGTCAATGCACATACGAAGGGGCTATCCTTCTTTCTCGAATAAAGAGAATTGGTGCACCCCATGGGTGCTTTCTTGGTCTAATGAATCCACTTATCCAAAGATCCTTCCATTGATCCTTCAACTCTTTTAGCTCGTTGGAGCCATTCTGTAGGTAGGAATAGATATGAGGGCGTATTCGGGAGAAGGTCAATACCAAGTGATTTTCCTCTCGGGAGGAATACCGGGCAAATCATCGGGGAAGCGTTACGGGATACTCACATACCTTTGGGCCCATTGGATAGTCGAGGTCTCGGATTAACATCCTTAACCTAACTAGATGATATACACAACCCTTAGCAATCATCCTCACCTTAAGATAGGAAGTAAAATGACTATAGAGGCATGACCAAACTACTGCTTTACTTGTGTTGACTCACAGAGCGAAACTCCACCGCACGGGTTCTAAAATTAACAAAAGCATATCATGCATACAACCAATCCATGCGAGAGAATAATATCAAAGTCGGTCATGGCTAACTCTACTGAATACCACGGAGGTGACTCTACGGTATTGTGATTTGGGAAACTTTTATACACCAACCTAGCTACAATTGAATTACCTAATGAGAGTCGAGAATGGTTCGATAGAATTTTGGGGCGATTCCAAAGCTACTAGCAATATAAAGGTGCACAAAGACAAGGTAGTCCACAGGATCTAACAAAAAATAAGCATCAAGGTGAAAGACTCGTAACATACTAGTAACCACATCCGGTGAAGTCTCACATACGCGCAAGGTGAAGCACTTAGAATCTATTTTTGCGCTATCCGCCAACACTTTACTAGCGAATGCCCCTTGCGGAGCTGAGCGTCTTGGAGTTGGCTGCTAACATGGTAGTTTGTGCATGGCCTCTATCATCATCCTGATACAAATTGCACATTCTCGAGCGCATGGGGCCGGATCTACCACACACATAATAGATATCGACCGAGAGCAAACATTGCCATACTTCTCGCAAGGCTGAAGGTGCACTCTAGCTGCATGCCCCTATGATCCTGAACTGAGGCCACCGCTCCTCTATTCACCCTTAGTGCAGGATGGAACACTAGCTGGTGATGGCGCTAGAGCTAGTGACCTCTCTGCTTCATCTGAGGACTTGGTCACCATCGGACCTCTACGAGTGAACCAATAGCTTTGTATATGCAGGCCCTTTTGGCCCCTCTCTCCCTCATATGCATTGCCTCCCGGCTTCTATGCATATAAGACTATCTGTGGGAAATCCATATCATGATGGTGGAGCATAGCGGTCTGCAATCTTTGCCCAAATGCTTTCGCCACCTATGAATAGACTTTTGCTCACTTGCGCCTCGATCGCCACTAACTACGGGGCATACTTTGACAGAGCAAACTCAAGGGAATACTCTGTACCATCATCTTCCTAGTTTAAGATTCACGACTCGACACCTTCAACTCCCTCATCTCATAAGGAAGAACCGATCTAGGAAGTAGCACAGAACTCCTCCCAAGTGACTAGGCCGCTGGCGTACCATATATTTCCACTACCGAAACCGGATGTGCAGCCCCTTTCCAGCGATATAAGGCCAGCTCAGCCACGCTCAATTCCATTCAGCCCCATGACATGGTTGATCTTCACCAAATCTCATCAGTGAACTCATGCGAGTCCTCATCTACGTTTGACCCAAGGAACTCTGCGAGTTCATTCTCAAGAAATCTCTTACTCGAGCTTCCACCGTATTTCCATTTTCGAAATATGTGCGCTTTTGCTAGTTGACTGCAGTGGTCAAGGCACATTGCTAGCATGCGAATACTGCACGGAATTCAACATGGGCAATAGCTCCGGTGCATGGTGCTCCTATACTTGTGGGGCTTGTTGGTGCTTGTTTTGATTGCCATCCTCGTGGCGTTTCATTCCCATTCCTCCTACCGTTAACTCACGCAGGAGCCATGATGCAATCACAAATAGTACGAGTTAGAAGAGTAGGGGATATTTCATCGCACAACATAGATCATGAAAGAGGAACATTTCCTAAATGTCTCATAGCCTTTTGTCTTAAGTGTGGCACGCTTCACACCTATGAAAAAAAGTCTCTACTTAGCAGGCTTTTGGAGCACCCTAGGACACTTCAAAGTTTTGGCTACGATGCAGGTTTGTCACACGACTTAAATGTAGCCTCGGATTTAACCACGGGACAAGGAGGCCCTAGAGACTCCAAGTCGACCCATGGCATTAACATACTTCTAACTCAATCTATAAAGAGGAATACGTATCATAATATCATAGTGGAAGAATAATCATGACATAACATGAGAAACGAACCACACTTCATATATAATTTGAACACTACATATAGGTTGAAAGCCTCTAACATATGCGATGGTGATGGAAAACAACCCAACTAACCAACAAGTCTATAAACTGAACATAAGAGATCTAATATTCAAGCTGGTCTTGGATAATGAGGACTAACCAGCGAGCCGGATGCTAATTCCGGAAATGAGCTAATACTTGATCTTGAGTCACGAAGATCGGAGCTGTATCATGAAACAATACTGCATAGAGTATGCGATCGGTACGTGAAATATACCATTATTGCAGAGTAGAAGTAAAATGGACATTTAAAAACTCATAAAAAGCTCATAAGAGTAGGACAACATGCTCATATCATAAATATCATAATGTAGCATAATGCTCAAGGTTTTCAAAACATTCGTAACCATAATCATAATCACAAGAGAAAAGATTCATTAAACATGACTTGAGCCAAAATAATAACATAACCATGCAAAAATCATGAGAAACAATGGGAGGACTCGTCAAATCTTTGGACACCATCATGGTAGAGCATTACATGATGCTAACTATCTGCTCAAGTAGGCGAGAGCCATCCCGGGCATGCTAGGAAAGGGATGTGCATTATGTGATATCACGAAAGTAGGGATCATTGGCATTGTAATGTGTCAACATGAATCTGCGGTGGCACATAGTTATGAGACACCGTAGTCCTTTGAATGTCGGGATACGGCGTGCTAGACACTTGCTCCCAAAAACATGCACATTAGGCTCGTACATAAATCATAAGCATCATTCATGAATTCATGGCCAAATAGCTTGTGCATCATTGATACCCATTTACGCATGTTTATCCATGAATCGAGGGCCTATAAATTGGCCATGTTATAAATCAATAAATCGTGAAATTCATATCATAAATCATAAATCATAATTGAATATGTGGGCATTGCTCAATACTTTATCGTGCTTGGAAATTCTCAATTCACTTGAAAACGTGATTATAAACATGGGTAACTTGAAAACATGTTTTTCATCATCAATACTTCATCATGCATGAACATGTATCATGAATATCGACTTTCATAAATTTCTCATAAATGGGCATTTTAATTTGATAAAGATTGAAACATGATTTTAATGAAATCAACGTAAAACTTTCCATAATTCATAATTCAATAATAAAAACACCTTTGAATCATGCCCATGTAGTAAATTAGAAATTTCATGCATTGGGTTAAAACCTCATTGAATCATTATTGGAATTTTCATGACTTTGAGAGAGATTAGGCATGGGTGTGAATAGACTCACCCATTCATAACCCTACGTACCTAAAAGGACTGGATTTTACCACTTCTTTGATTGCCCAGGAAGGTTTGAAGAATAACCTTGCGGGATTAACCATGCTCACCTCTTTAGACTCTTACTCTTGCATGCATCAATAAGAGGATGACTTAGAATAGATTTTTCCTCTTAAAACCCACTATTCATAGCTTAAAACGATGAGGTATAATACTAGAGCATAGGAATGATGAGAATGCCCTTAATAAGTTCTCTGAAAATAGCTGCGTCGGTCCCATGAGGTACCTAATGATCATGACACCAACATGAGTAGTTACATCGTCGTTGGGTACCTTTATCAGAGGTTCACACAGGAGCTCATAATGGGCCATCATACGAATGGGTGCAGGTGACCAGAATTGTGGTCACCACTCATCATCTCCACCGCCTCGGCCTCCAGTCATTAGTTACCTGTGACCCGTTTACCCCGACGAATCGTGGTGTTTGTCACCCCTGGATAATTTGAGCAATAAAATCGTGCTTTCGGGGTAGGACTATGAGTACTTAATTCTATAATAAGGAATTTTATGAGTTTTTTGAATCCAATCTATGATAATATTAATAAATTCGAAAAGTTATCGCAAAATTTTCTTCTTGAGATTCCTCAAATTTTAGGTCAAATGTCTCGAGTCTTTTCTCCCAATCTATAAGGAGTTATGGGGTGTGCGACCTATCAAATTAAAAATCTTTGATCTAGCTTCTATCTCATAAATCATTCATCAATCCGACTTCGGAGAAGAGAGATATTCACGAGACCGCGCAAGCGAGCCTCACAAGGGTCTAAGGCTATGGAGGACTATAAAGCCCTTGTCGGTTGGTTACCTTATTTTCTTATTTTCCAGAACTTATCACGTCCAAAACCTCTCTAAAGTTTCTCTCAATTGTTTCCATTTGGTTTTGTGGCTAAAATCCATGGCTCAACATGATTTTGATGTCGAAAGTTGAAGAATCGCGTGTAGCTTGCGTTTTGGTTTCTTTTCAGTTTGTTGGTGGGCGTTTCGTGGTGAAGTTGTTGGTAAGCCTTCATTTTTGTTCTCCTTAGTTTTAAGGTTGTTTATAGGTGTTTTAAATACGGTAGATTATTGTCTCAGAGTTTCTACCGTCAAATTCCTATGAATCTTGTCGGGTAAGCTTCGTTTGTCTTGTTTTGTTGTTGAGTTTTGTGGCTGCATATTGCCAGAATCTTGGACTGACTTTAGGCAGTAGGTTTGTGGTGTTGAAGGTTCATTTGTCTATGCTTGAAGCTAAGGTATGTTAGGCTTGTCCTTCCCTTTGTCGGCATAAATTCATTAGTCGTTGTCGTCCGTGTTGACGTGTGTGTTGGCTGTTTTATGATGGATTGTGTTATGATATTATAGAAATCTTGTTCTGCTGTTTATATGGTGAAAATAGTGTGTTTAAGGTTCTGTTTTAGTTGGTGACTCGGGCTTGAGTGCGGAGAATCGTAGTTAGGAAAAATTGTTAGACTCATTATCGAGACGCCATGTGAGCGTGTTGTTCTTGTAGAAAGTTGTGGGATGGTTGAGTGAATAAGATTAGGTGTTTTATGTTGGCAAGTGAATGACGGATTTGAGTGGTTAAGGTCGATGGGCTGCGATGATCTTTGTTATATTCGAATCGGCGATCGTGTCGATGGCACGGCGCCAGCGGCCGTGGTGACACTTGGGCTGATTTGGCCATGTCTCTTGATGTTAGTGGTGAGTATAGTGGCTTGTGGCTGTTTTTGATCTTGGTGATAGACTGGTTAGGATGGTAATCCTTAGCTGTAGTGGCTCATTGGTTGGCTAGACGTAAAAGAATAGTAGTATGTTGCCTTAGTCAAGTTGTATTGGGGTTTGAGGCGATTGTGGGTTGTTTGAGCATGTATTATTAGTGTTGTGGATTGTGTGTGTATTGTGTTTGAGTCCTTGTGTCTTGTGGATACCCGATGCACGAGAATTGTTTTATTTAGAGTCGAGCAGGAGGCCTTGTGGCGTGGATACCCGATGCACAGGATTTTGGCGAGTTGTTGAGCCCAAGGAGTGAAATTACCTATGGTGTTGAGAATGTCCTCCATAGGTGTTGAGTTGAGACATGATTCGAGTGGTCCGACAAGTACGAGCCTTCACAGGATGCGATTGGTTCTCGGATGGATTGAGCTCGCTAGCGTAGCGCTTTGATAGAGTGTCGGCGATTAGGATTAATGATGTTGATTAATTGGTGTTTACTCTTGATTTCTTGGAATAACACTATGGTTGTTGTTTGTGTTATATATTATCTTATAGTGGATGCTAGATTTTGGTAGTGTTAGCTGAGGCCATTGAGAGGTCTAGAGCGATGTGGTGGTAGTCGGCTAGGTGGTGTTGTATTGTTATTTACTGTTCGACTTGCCGAGGCTTGTGGGGGCCGGGTAGGTTATGTTTGTATGTTTTCTTGTACTTTCCGGGCTTATGGGGGCCAAGTAGGTTTATATGTTTACTTAAGTTGACCTCTCCTTTTACTTCCTCCTACGGTATCTTGTTGATCTCTAATCTTTGTCTTCTAGTTATTTCTGCCTTTCATGCTCGGTATTATTGTGCGCGCCTAGTGAAACACTTTGTATTCATGCTTGCGGGTGATGGGTAGGCTGTTAGATCGAGTTCTTGGGTGGGTGGAGTTCTGGGCGAGGTTGGTGCGCTCCGGGTCTTTCGAAGTGCAAAATTTGAGTTATGGGTAGTTTGGGGCCCTATCTAGGATAGTTGGTTTCTATTATAATTTCTAGAGGCTCGTAGATATTTATTGTGGGTGTAATGTCATTGTTATTGGCGGGTGGGCCATGTTGCATAGTAGTTTTCCATTCCCCGGCCTTGACGGCATGTTGTGTTTATTTTTGGGTTGGTCAGGTGAGCCAACTTCCGCTATAGTCTATCTCTTATTCTTATTTTATAATTGTTGCGTTGTTGAACCTCATCGGTTTTTGCCTTTGTTTTATTTTTGGGCATCACATATGCTCATATCGGGGATGGCACGAGGTTCTAGTCACGCCTCCCGGGAGGTTGGGGTGGGGCAGGTCGAGGCACGACTCATGAGATCTATCAGTAGGTGCGCCGTGCACTTCCCTTTTAAATTTCTTTGGCCACGATTGACGACATGTCATGGGGCCTTACCAACACTATTGATCATGCTCGTGGTGACCCCATTAAAAAAATTTCAACTTAAGTCAGGTACCTGCGCCTGAGTCACCTGAGACTCATGGTTCTCCACGGGTAACAAAAGACTTTTCACGTGACACAGTGCCGATTTTAGAGTTTTCTCCGTTTAAACTCCTGGGTCTGATCATTGGGCTTCTGGTGCATATCAAAGTTACGAATTTTTACAATGGAGGTGCGAGATAGTACATAGCGATTGTGGAAAAGTGCAGAGATTTTGTTAAGGATTATCATTAACCACGAGACAAGATACGACTCGTGGGATGAGTGTATACAATTCGTAGGATGAGTCGTGAGAGAGATTAGATACAAGCGAGGCTTTAGTTATGAGTCATAATACCAATTGTAGGATGCATATACGAGTTGTAGGAGGTATCAATGGTAAACCCGGAGGATTGGGTGGAGCGAGTCCTAATTACGGCTCGTGGTACGGACTAGTAGGATCATGGTATGACTTGTAGGTTTGGTAAATGCTGACGGGCATAGTATTCATTACGTGTTTTGGGGAAATTTTGTAAACACTACAGAGCAACTTCTAAACTATGTCATATAAGGTATTTTAGAAGGTATTTTAGGGAGGGATTTTAGAGGAGTAGTCGATCCTCTCCCTCCTTGCTTCCAAAAATCAGAGGCAGTTCTCTCAGAGCAGAAGCTAGGGCTTTCAAGTTTTCTTCTCAGATTCTCCAAGTTCTTCCCAGGAAATTCAACTCCAGGTATGTGAAAATTCAATAAGGGAATTATTCTTCTCTTGTGCCCCAAAACTCTTCTGACATGCTTATCAATTCTAGCGCTGAACGTCAAGGTTAGGGTTTAATAGTTCCTTAGAATATGAATTTTCCTTCTGCTACAATTTTCATGATGTTGAGAGTTGTCATTAGCGATACTTCGTAGTCATTTCTAAATTCCATGAACTTATGTGATTTAGCCCTAGTTTCTATGAATGCAATATATTGGGTCTTGCATAATTGTCTACATACAAATGTTGCTTGACTATGTTAATTCTTTAAATTTCTATATTATTACCTTCATGCAAATTAATAGTCAGTTTGAATGCTAGTTCAGTCTCAATAAGTAATTAGTCTTTTCAATATCTTTCAGTAAGTCAGCTGATCAGATTGACGATAGTCAATTCTTGAGGAGTTTAGTAACACTCCCTATATCAGTTATCAAGTCATTCTTCAGATGATTACAATGCTTTTAGATAAAGTAGCTCTGGCCTATCTTGGAACACTAGTTTCTAGTTATCACGTCCTTCAGACGCTCAGGGTACTTTCAGATAGGTATGCCTGACTTAGTCTAGGACATCAGTTTCGAGCTATCAACCTGGCAATCACAATAAGATTTTCAATGGGAGTACGACTTAGCACCGAGCAGGTCGGGTTCAGCGCACCCAGGGTCGTAGAACTACATTACCACTATAGGTTTTTTCCCAAATGGGCAGCAGATAGTGATCACCTAGTTCAGCTACTATACTCTGGAAAAGTATAGTGGGCCTTCTCCGATGGGGAGTATACATCGGAGTCCACATTTAGCTCACGTGGTTACATGTCGGTTATAGTTGCTCCCAGAGTTTCAGTATAGATCAATCTCAGTTTCAGCTCCATTCAATTATTCAGTTTTTAGGATATGATTTATGACCATAAGTCAGGGTCTGTGCCTATTTTATTACAGTTATATTACAACACTTGTCAGTTTATAGCTGGTCATTTTAAGTAATCTTAGCTCAATTATATATATGCTTACCGTTTTACTTACCTCTTGCATACTCATTACATTCAGTACTGATGCATATTTTCATGTTTTATCTATTATAATATAGGTGCAGGTTCTCAATCGCAGCAGCGTCAGTAGTTTCCTTCAGATGATTTTCTGCAGTTTGATATTAGTGAGTCCTCATTGTCCGAGCACGTAGTTTTAGTTTCTTTCAGTTCCTGTTTTCTGACTTTAGAGTTAGCCGGGGGCTTGTCCCATCAACTTGCCAGTTAGTAGTTGTCTTTCACACATAGTAGTGTTCATCTTGTTTTGCACTATTTGTATAAGCTTTTAGTATTTTATTAGACTTCCCTTATTTTAGAATTTAGCTATTTCAGTTATGTTTTTAGCTTTCATTATGTTTATTTAGTTTACTAGTGTGATGTTAGAGCATGGGTTAGCTTGAGGTCACATGTGGCACCAAGTACCGTGCGAGTGTAGACTCGGGGCATGACGAACTTGGTATCACAACACTAGATTTAGAGTATCCTAGGATATCTGAAAGTCGCATTGAGTAGATTTCTTTTCTTGAGTGTGAATCACGCCACACTAATGAGGGGGAGGCTACTAGGCGTTTTAGGAAATTTCACTTTTGTTCATACTCCTTATCATGTGTTGAGATTAATCCCAAAAGTGCCCTCCTAATTCATGCTCTACTCATTTCAGTGATAACATGCCGCCAAGAAGAGGAAATGGGAGGAGGAACGGAAATGCAAATCAACCTACCCCACCAGCTCCAGCATCCCCTCAGGATGACCAAGTGTCCCCTGTAGAATTTAGAGCGGCAATCCAGCTATTGGCTCAGGCCATGACAAACCAAGTGAACCAACAAGCGTTTCTACTGAATGTGAATAGGTCACAGCAGTGGCTGCCAAGGTTTGGGATTTCACTTGAATGAACCCTCCAACTTTTACTTGGATCTAATATGGGAGAGGACCCGTAGGAGTTTGTGGATGAGGTGCGGAAGATCACACTGATCATAGGTGTCTCTTGTGGATGAGGTGCGGAAGATCACACTGATCATAGGTGTTAATTTCGTAGAGAGTGTTAATCTGGCTTCCTACCATTTGAAATAGGTGGCTCAGATTTGGTAATCCAATGGAAGGAGGGGAGGCCAACTGAAGCAGGATCAGTGGAGTCGGAGGAGTGCGCTATGTCAGTTATTGTAGATTTTTTCCTCGAGAATTGAGGGAGACCAAGGTTGCTGAATTTATGAATTTGAGGCTAGATAATAGAATAGTGGTAGAGTATGCATTGGAATTCACTCGGCTATCGAGATATGCTCCAGAGATGGTCGCTGAGCCGAGGGATCATATGCTCAAGTTTGTGAATGGAGTTCTGGACTTGGTACTCAAAGAGTGCAGAAGCGCAATGCTGATCAAAGACATTGACCTCCCCTGCCTCATCATTCATGTCCAATAGATAGAGGCTAAAAAGCTGATAGATTTGGAGAGGGAAAACAAGGGGGAAAAACTAGACAGTTTGAATATGGCCAGTAGATGTCAAGCAGCGGTGTCGCCCACAGCAGCAACAACAAAGACCTTCAATACCCACATCAGCCAGTGCCCATTCTTTCCGATCCCACAAGGATCAAAAGGGTGGAGCATCAAGATCCTAGTCCCGGAGTTATGTTTACCATAGTCGCTCCTTTCTAGCCTGCCCAAAGTATGGAAAGAATCACCCAAGGGAGTACCATTTGGGCAAGGAGGGTTGTTTCGAGTTTTGCCATCTAGGCCACAAATTAAGAGATTGTCCTTCAGGAGGATGGGGAAAGGCTCAGTCCACTACCTCAGTAGCCTTGGCAAGTCTCCCAACTCAGTGGGGTACTAATTTAGGTACAGATAGTGGCCAGTGCCAAAATCATTTTTATGCCTTGACTTCGCGTCAGTATATGGAGAGCTCAACTGTAGTGGTTACGGGTATGTTACGTCTTTTCCATTTAGATGTATATGCCCTACTAGATACAGGAGAAACACTTTCATTTCTGACTCCTTACATAGTTGTTCAGTTCGATATCAGTCCAGAGGTCCTCTCAAAATCGTTCTCTGTCTCTACTCTAGTTGGTGAGTCAATTAGAGCCAGTCGGGTGTGTAGAAACTGCCCGGTCTCAGTATTGAGTAAAGTCATTCCAGTTGATCTCGTAGAGCTAGACATGTTCGACTTCAACCTTATTCTTGGCATCGATTGGTTACATTCCGGTTAAGCCTCAGTTGATTGCAGAACCAGAGTCGTCAAGTTTCAGTTTTCCAATGAACCAGTCTTAGAATGGATGGGTAGTGTTTCAACACCTAAGGGACGGTTTATTTCCTACCTTAAGGCAAAGAGAATGATTTTGAAAGGGTGTATCTATAACCTAGTTCGAGTCATAGGTTCTAGCTTCGAGGTCCCAACTATTCAGTCAGTTTCAGTTGTCAACAAATTCCCTAATGTGTTTCTCGAAGATTTTTCTAAAGTCCCGAGCGAGCGAGAAGTAGAATTCGGCATAGACCTTCTTCCAGACACTCAGCCCATCTCTGTTCCTCCTTACAGAATGGCTCCAACTAAACTTAAGGAGTTGAAGGAACAACTGAAAGACCTTCTCGATAAGGGCTTCATCAGGTCCAATATCTCTCCATGGGGCGCTCCCATGTTGTTCGTGCGAAATAAAGACGGTACCCTCAGAATGTGCATTGAATACTTTCAATTGAACAAAGTTATAGTCAAGAACAGGTATCCCCTACCTAGGATTGACGATGTGTTCGATCATCTTCAGGGAGCTACTTGCTTTACCAAGGTAGATCTCAAATCGAGATATCATCAGCTTAGGATTAGGGAGTGTGACATATTGAAAACAACCTTCAGAACTTGATATGCTCACTATCAATTTGTGGTTATGTTTTTTGGGCTAATCAATGCCCCTGCAGCTTTAATGGACCTGATGAATAAGGTATTCAAGACGTACCTGGACATGTTCGTCATTGTGTTCATAGAAGACATCTTGGTATAATCCAGAAATGAGGATGATCATGCTAATCACTTAAGGATAGTGTTGCCGACTCTTAGATAACGCTAGTTGTTCACTAAATTTTGTAAGTGGAGTTCTAGCTGAAGTCAGTAGCCTTCCTCATTCATGTGGTCTCAGGTCAGGGTATTCAGGTAGATCTTCAAAAGATAGTAGTTGCAAAAGACTGGCCAAGACCCACTTCCACAGCAGATAGCAGGATTTTCTTGGGCTTAGCCGGTTATTACCGACAGTTTGTAGAGGGGTTTTCTTCCATTGTGTCCCCTCTGACTAAACTGACTTCGATAAAGGTGAAGTTTCAGTGGTTAAATGTATGTGAGAAGAGTTTCCAAGTGTTGAAGACTTGACTTACTACAGCTCCAGTTTTAACCTTTCCAAAAGGAAAAAAATGGGTTCGTAATCTATTGTGAGGCTTCCCGAGTTGGCCTCGATTGCATTCTGATGCAGCGAGGTAAGGTGATAGCTTATGCCTCCAGAAAACTCAAGGTTCATGAGAAGAACTACCTAACTCATGATCTTGAATTCATAGCAGTAGTGTTTGCTTTAAAAATGTGGAGGCATTACCTTTATGGGGTTCATGTGGGTGGTTTCATCGACCACTAGAGCCTTCAGTAGTGTTCAGTTAGAACGATTTGGACATTCGTCAGAGAAGGTGGCTGGAGTTATTGAAGGACTATGACATGAGTATGCTATATCACCTGCGCAAGGACAATGTGGTGGAGGATTCCTTAAGGATGTCCATGGGAAGTTTTCTCATGTTAAAGAGAGAAAAAAAGAGCTGGCGAAAGATATGCACAAGTTAGCTAGGTTGGGAGTTCAGTTAGTTGATTCAGCCAAGGGCGGAGTTGTAATACAAAGTGGGTCAAAATCCTCATTGGTAGTAGAGGTTAAGTCAAAGCAGGATGAATATGTCATACTCCTCAAACCGAAAGAAGTAGTTCTAAGGAAAGAAGTGGAGGCTTTCCCCAAAGGGGGCAATGGTGTGCTTCGTTATCAGGGCTAACTTTCTGTTCCAAACGTAGATGAATGGAGACAATGAATACTGGTTGAAGCCCACAACTCCAGGTGTTTTATTAACCCAGGTTCTACTAAGATGTACTATAACCTACGGAAAATCTACTGGTCGAACGGCATGAAGAGGGACATTGCAGAATTTATAAGCTAAGTGTCTGAAGTGCCAGTGGGTTAAATTTCAAGATCAGAGACCTGGGGGTATGACTCAGGATATCAGCATACCCCCGAGGAAGTGGGAAGAGGTGAATAAGGACTTCATTATAGGTCTACCTCATACTTGTCGGCAGCATGATTCCATTTGGGTCATAGTAGATCATATAACTAAGTCATCACATTTTCTCCTAGTTAAGGCTACAAACTTAGCTGAGGATTATGCTAGGTTATACATCAAGGAGTTAGTAAGACTGCATGGAATTCCCTTGTCCATCATTTTAGATAGAGGTACCCAGTTCACCTCACATTTCTTGAAATCATTTTAGAAAGGACTAGGTACCTAGGTCAAGCTCAGCACAGCCTTTCATCCTCAGATAGATGGAGAAGCGGAGTGGACTATTCAGACCTTAGAAGACATGTTGAGAGCTTTTGTGATCAACCTTAAGAGTAATTGGGACAATCACCTACCTCTTATCAAGTTTACATATAACAGCAGCAACCACTCCAGTATTCATATGGCCCCGTTTGACGCATTATATGGTAGGAGGTGTAGATCTCCAATAGGGTGGTTTGAGATTGGTGAAGCTACTTTAATAGGGCCAGATTTAGTTCACAAGGCTTTGCAGAAAGTTCAACTTATCAAAGAAAGGTTGAGAACAACATAGAGTCGCCAGAAATCATATGCAAATGGGAGGAGAAGAGAACTTGAATTTGTTGTAGATGATTGGATTTATCTGAAGATTTCACCTATTAAAGGGGTGAAGAGTTTTGGGAAGAAAGGAAAACTCTTTCCAAGATATATGGTTTCACAACCTGAAAATAGGCCCGGATTGAGACATGGGACAAAGAACCTCGAGAGGCTCCCAGTCAACCCATGGCATAAACATGACATCAAAAACTCAACATAATAATGCTGAAGTTTAACATACAAAATAGCGGAAGTCTGAAAGTCTAATAACATCTAAATATTTGAATGCATAACACGGTTCTGAAGCTGAATACATACTATATCTGATAAGCCTCTCCAATCTGACAAGTTTATGGGACAAGACCCCAACTAACTCACTAATAAACTGAAATGGAAAGTACTGATAACCAACTAATAAGAAGGTCCTCGAAAGATGAGGACTCACCTAAAGGGTGGGGAATGCTAACTCTGAGAATCTGGGTAGTAGCAGGACTGAACCTGAACATTTGAGCTTATATCATAAAATGATACAACATAGAGTATGCGGCCAGTACTTGGAATGTACCAAGTATGCAAGGTAAGTAAAACCTCTAAGTAAGTAAAACTGAAATCATGCATATCATAAAACTTTTCATCATAAGCTTCTTATAGTAAGGCTTGCATGCTATTATATGAAACCATGATTTAAACATAACTACATATTATAACTGAATCAAATGACCAAAAGCTGAAACTGATAATCATAAGTAAAACTGGACATTGGGCCAAACCTGCCGAAAACATAATATCAACACCGATAAACATGCATAACTGAAATCATGAGAAAAACTGGGAGACTCGTCATTGTTACACACTGTAAGTTTCTAATGTTTAGATGACCTATTCGTACATTGTTTATAAGTTTTAGAGTATAATACGTACGAAAAAGGGTCCGGGGAAAGGTCGAACGAGCACGAAGTTGGGGACGCGCAGGAGAAGGCCGGAACAGTTTCCCAAAGGGACAACGAGGCACGACCTAGGATGGGCATGATAGGCACCGTGGAATGGCCCAGGATTGGCGCAACAAGGTCCGTGCCACGGAACTCTATCCAACGCCTCAAGTATATATATGTTCCCTCCTTAGATTTTATTTCATTTTCATCTTCTACACTCGAACAACAGAGGTAAGGTACGAAGGAACCAAGTATAATTCATCTGTTTACACCACAAAATGCTGCCTGAATTTGAATTAACTTCGGTATCAAAGTTTAAAGTTGCAGGGAGCATTGCTATGGAGTCAATTTCGCGAAATTCTCCCGGCGAATCGTAACCTCGTCGAGCTAAAGTTGTTGGAATTTCTCCAAACTAGTGTTAATATATATGATCACAGGCTTAAAGTAAGTATTTCTCCCTTCTAGATTCTTGAGAGATTACGAGTTTTCGATTGTATTCCAATAATACGATTGCAGTTGAGAAGAGTAGTTGAATACAAGCTGAAACTCGCCAGTTAATCAGCAATCGGCGAACGAGGTATGTTAAGGCAATTTATTTTGGCAAGTTACTTCTTTAGAATGGCAGCTCAGTTTGAATCCCAGTAAGAGTACCAGAAGCATGTCTATTATAATTAGTTGTTGTTTTTAGTGGAGACCAGTATTCCATATTAGTTTGGGATGGATTATGCATGTATAGCCTCCACGATCGATCCCAGGGTTATTAGTTGTGTCGACGCCCGCCAGGGGCGAGATGACGTCGCTCTACAGAGCAGTATGCCGTCCGCTAGGGACAAAGATGGGGTTCCAGATCCTCACATATCGTGGTTGGCCTTATATTCACCCCCGTCGAGCCTGGTGCTCGGGGTGCAGATATCAGGAGTCCACCAGACTCAGACACAATTATAGTCAGGGGCCGAGCAGGCTCAATTGCAGACCTATGGGACCTTGGATAGGGGTATATAGACAGAGGTGTACTCACCAGGGCTTATGGGGGCCCCAGGTGGGTTATTCTGTGTTGGTTGTACCTTCCGGCTTATGTGGGCAAGTAAGGTTTATGTTTGTTTTAGTTATTGATAATTAGACAGTAAGATGTTCTATTGCTCAGGTATGATCTCTATTCCTTCATTTCAGTTACTTTCAGTTCTACTTCCTTATTTCAATCATTTACAGTTATGCCTTACACATTCAGTACATATTATACTGACGCCCTTTCTTGGGCGCTGCATTACTTGCCTGCAGGTAGGGATAGATGAGGAGCAGGTCCCTCATAGCTTTAAGCCAGCATCACCAGAACAGTTAGCTCCTTTCTTCCGAAGCTTGTAGATAGAAGGTTTACTTCTTTTTGATTGTAAGGTTCATGGGTAGGTCGTGGCCCTGTCCCGACCATCATATTACTCCTAAAGGCTTGCAGATGGTTTTTATTTCCCTGTGGTTAGCTGTTATTGTTCGTGAGGGGCCTATATGTGTTTTAGTTTACATGTTGTCCATGTGGGGCCTTGTTTATCAGATAGATTAGCGGCCTTGTCGGCCATAGTTTAGCGTAGCTCTGAATTTACTTTACAGTCATAACTAGATATCATGATGATCTTGTCGGCCCGCATAAGATTCCCTGTTGTTGTTGTTCTGGCTAGCTGGTTTTCTTTTACAAGTGGCTATATGGCCTTTTCGTCCGGGGGATGTGTTTATAGCCGAGATATAGCCCGTTGTTTTCTTGATTTGAGGAGTAAGCCTGCACCAGGAGTGCTTAGGCTCAGTTGGTATGTCAATTCAGATCCTAGTGGGGCACCAGGTGCCAGTCATGCCTCCCAAGATGGGGTGTGACAAACTTTGTATCAGAGCAGGTCGTATCCTAGGGTGTCTACAAGCCATGCTAAGTAGAGTCTTGTCTATGGATGTGTTGTGCACCACATTCTACAGGCAGGAGGCTGCGAAACATGATAGGACGGTCACTCTTTCTTCTTATCCATTCATGCTATAGAGCTATACAATATAGGGTTAAGTCCCTAAGCTTACCATATTCTTTTATCTACAGAGAAATGACAGACCCGCGACACCTCACGACTGGTAGAAGATTAGATGTTGCAGCAGGGGAAGGCACCAACAGGGTGCCTCAGTCAGAGAACAGCCCAATATGAGGGCGAAAGGGAGACATCGTATCGGTCTCCCCAGCACTCTCCACTACACCAAGAGCCTCTTGGAGCGACAAGTGTAATAGCCCACCTCCAGCAGTCTCTATACCGGTACCATCGGATCAGGAGATTAGGAGTGCTGTTGTTATATTGGCTCAGATGATGGCTGCACAGAGTTAGCCAGTGGCACCCACAGTCGCAAAGTCTTCAGGAGGGCCTGGTAGTTCGAGGGTCGGGGAGTTTCTTGCATTGAGTCCCCCGCAGTTTACTGGGATGAATTAAGAGGAGGACCCTCAGGATTTCTTGGATCAGATGCAATGGATTTTTAGGGTGATGCATGCCACACCTGCAGAGTCGGTTGAGCTAGCGGTATTCCAGCTAGGGGACATCGCAGTACTGTGGTGCGAGAGTTGGGAGAGGTCCCGAGGGAGAGGTGTTTCCCTTACGACTTGGCCCAGCTTCTCAGAGGCTTTTCTAGATCACTATTTACCACGAAAAATCAGACAGGCCTAGGTTGATCAATTTCTACATCTAGAGTAGGGATGGATGAGTGTCCGGGAGTACACTATGAGGTTCGACTCCTTGGCCCGATATGCACAAGCTTTTGTGGATACTATGCCGGCTAGGGTGCATCAGTTTATTATGGGGCTGAATCCAAAATATGTGGAGACTTGTATTACGGCCACCCTGCGAGAGGACATGGATATTGCCCGTGTTCAGGCTTTCGCTCAAAACATTGAAGGGATCAGACAACAGTAGTGGGAGATAAGGAGGGCAGATCAGGAGCAGCGCTGCAGGGCCAAAGCTAGTGACATGCAGACAGAATCCCAGGGTGAACCCAAGCCATGATTTTTAGGCAGACCCCCACCCCCACAGCAACAGCAGGGGAGTGGATCGGGTCGTCGGGGGCAGTTAGGGCCCGACGAGAGCTCACGACCAGCAAGTCCACATCAACAGAGAGGAGTGGAGCAGAGTAGATTTACTGTACCACTTTGTCCTATTTGCAGCCGATGTCACTTTGGGGCATGCAGGTATGGTTCCACAGCATGTTATACTTGTGGACAAAAGGGTCTTCAGATGAGAGATTGTCTGGCCAGGGGTCAGAGTGATCGAGACCGATAGGATAGATCTTCAGTATGATCACATGCCCCAACATCTCCAGCCGGCGGAGGCCGAGGAAGATTAGGGGCATCTAGCTCAGGTACCGGTCCAGATCACACTTATGCTTTATCGGGATGATAGGAGTCGGAGTCGTCGCCAGATGTGGTGACAAGTATGCTGGACATTTTCTCTCATTCTGTTTATGTACTAATAAACCCAGGATCCACCCTATCTTATGTTACACTGTTAGTAGCCCGAAAGTTCAGTATTATGCCAGAATCGCTTCAGCAACCCTTTTCGGTGTCTACACCCGTCGGTGATTCCATCATAGCCAAGATGGTCTACCGAGGATGCACAATAGAGGTTGTTGGTCGCCAGACTTTAGCAGACTTGATAGAATTAGAAATGATTGATTTTGATGCAATTATGGGTATGGATTGGCTAGCGCCATTCTATGCGAATATGGAATGTTAGACCAAGACTGTATAATTACACTTTCCAACGGAGGTTGTACGGGAGTGGAAAGGTAGTACAACCACGCCAAAAGGTAGGTTTATTTCCTATCTTCGGGCAAAAAAATTGATAGCAAAAGGATGTATTAATCATATTGTCAGAGTTTAGGATGTTCGAGTAAAACCTCCGACTCTTCATTCCATTCTAGTAGTCAATGAATTTCCGGATGTATTCCCATATGAGCTACCTGGCATTCCCCCAAAATGGAAAATCAACTTTGCAATTGATTTATTACTAGGTACTCAGCCCATATCTATTCCTCCGTACCGAATGACTCCTGCTGAGCTCAGAGAATTGAAGGAACAGTTGAAAGATCTGTTAGATAAGGGCTTCATCAGGCCGAGTGCTTCACCGTGGGGCGCGCCAGTCCTATTTGTGAGAAAGAAGGATGAATCCCACCATATGTGTATAGATTACCGGCAGCTGAATAAAGTTACTATCAAAAATAAGTACCCACTTCCCAGAATCGATGACTTGTTTGATTAGTTACAGGGGGCGAAATATTTCTCCAAGATTGACTTAAGGTCAGGGTACCATCAGGTTCGGGTGTGTGAGAGGGATATTCCAAAAACTGCCTTCAGGACCAGGTATGGCCACTTTGAATTTCTGGTCATGTCCTTCGGGTTGACGAATGCTCCAGCTATATTCATGGACTTGATAAATAGTATCTTCAGGCCATATCTAGACCTGTTTGTGATAGTATTTATTAATGACATTCTGGTATATTCCCGCTCAGAGACAGATCACCGGGATCACCTACAAACAGAGCTCCAGACTCTCAGGAATCTCTAGCTGTATGTGAAGTTTTCTATATGAGAATTCTGACTGAATTCAGTAGCCTTTTTGGGCTATATCGTGTCAGATGTTGGCATTCAGGTAGACTCGCAGAAAATTGAAGTAATGAAAACATGACCTAGACTTACCACTTTGATCGAGGTACAAAGTTTCCTAGGGTTAGCTGGGTATTACATAAGGTTTTTGGAAGGATTTTCCACCTTAGCAGCGCCTTTGACCAAGTTAACTCCGAAAGCAGCCAAATTTCACTGGATTAAAGCATGTGAACAGAGCTTTCAGGAGTTGAAAAACAGACTAACATCAGCACCAGTATTACCTTGCTGGAAGAATCAGAGGGTTATGCAGTATACTGCGATGCTTCAGGTGTTGGGTTAGGATGTGTTCTGATGCAGCATGGTAAAGTAATTGCTTTCTAGACAGTTGAGGAAACATGAAAAGAACTACCCCACCCATGACCTGGAATTAGCCGCGGGGATTCATGTCATGAAAATATGGAGGCACTATCTGTATGGTGTTCACATAGATATTTTTACTGATCATAAGAGCCTTCAGTACATTTTCACACAGAAAGAGCTGAATCCACGACAACATCGCTGGTTAGAGCTGCTGAAAGACTATGATGTGAATATTTTGTACCACCTAGGGAAAGCCAATGTTGTAGCAGATGTCCTCAGTCGTAAATCTATGCGGAGTTTAGTACACTTGAAGCCAGGACAGCGGGAGCTGGCCAGAGAATTGCATTAGTTAACCAGTTTAGCCGTCCGTATAGTAGATTCAGGAGACAGTGGAACAGTAATTCAGAACACGACAGTATCGTCATTAGTTTTGGAAGTGAATGAATGGCAGTACGAAGACCCTAACCTGGTTCAATTCAGAGATAAGGTTCAGCGAGGGGAAGTTACATATTTCAGGTAACTGATGACGGAGTTTTGAGATATAGGGATCGCCTCTGTGTTCCAAACGCCGCAGGACTTCGCCAGCAAATTATGGGCGAGGTGCATTATTCCCACTACTATCTTCATCAAGGTTCAACGAAGATGTACCATGATATAAAAGAAATTTACTGGTGGCCAGGAATGAAAAAGTAGGTAGCAGAATTTGTAGCCCAATGTCCCAATTGTCAGCAGGTGAAAGCCGAACATTAGAAACTCGGCGGACTGACACAGGAGATAGCAGTGCCTAGGTGGAAATCGGAGGAAATTAATATGGATTTTGTGACAGGGCTACCTTGTACCAGGCATAAATTTGACTCCATCTGGGTGATTGTGGACCCGTTGACAAAATCAGCTCACGTTCTTCCAGTCAAAGCCACCTTCTCAGCTGAGGATTATGCCGAGCTTTATATCAGAGAGATAGTCAGATTACATTGTGTCCCAGTATCTATCATTACTAACAAGGGAGCACAATTTACAGCTAAATTTTGGTAGTCCTTTTAGAAGGGCATCAGGGACGCAGGTTAATCTGAGTACGGCCTTCCATCCTCAATCAGACGGACAGGAAGAACGTACAGTTCAGATGCTCGAGGATATGTTATGAGCGTGTGTGCTATATTTTGGGGGCATCTGGGATGAACACTTACCGATTATTGAATTTTCTTACAATAACAGTTATCACTCAGTGATTCAGATGACACCTTATGAGGCTTTATACGGGCGAAAATGTAGGTCCCCAGTTGGTTGGTTCGAGGTTGGAGAATCATGATTAATTGGGCCAGATATAATTCATCAGTCAGAAGAAAAACTAAAGCTTATTAAAGAGTGTCTGCTGACAACTCAGAACCACCAGAAATCTTACGCGGATGTGCGACGTAGGAACCTGGATTTTGGTATAGGTGACTGGGTATTTTTTAAAGTCTCACTGATAAAAGGCGTGATGAGGTTTGGGAGAAAGGGCAAGCTTAGCCCGAGGTTTATTGGGTTGTATCGAATACTCCGGAGAATAGGCCAGGTGGCATACGAGCTAGATTTGTCTTCAGAGTTGGAATCCGTTCAATCCAGTATTCCATGTGTCAATGCTACAAAAGTGCATAGGGGAATCCATCCCGAGTTGTTCCAGTTGAGGATGTCTAGGTTACCGAGGAATTAGCCTATGAAGGATTCCAGTAGCTATATTAGATCGACAGGTGCAAGGTTGAGGACTAAAGATGTTGCCTCTGTTAAAGTATTGTGGAGAAATAAGAATAGAGAGGAAATGACTTGGGAAGCTGAGGACGACATGAAATCCAGATATCCTCATTTGTTCCAGACTTAGCTAGTCCATGCATTTAACGTACATTTACGATTCAGCTTGTTTTGTGATGTATGTTATGTATACTGCTCAGCTAAGTGCATTGTTGTTGAGAAACAGTTGTGATAGTATTATATGAAGTGCCTGTACTGGACATTTCTGCGTTTTAGGATTTTTGGATAGTTCATATTACAAAGGAGACTTTACTGAAATTTTTCCAAAATAAGTAGTTGCAAGAGTTAAGGTCCTTGTAAGCTAATGTTAACATTCAAGGATGAATGTTCCTAAGGGGGTGAGGATGTTACACCCCATAAGTTTCTAATGTTTAGATGTCCTATTCGTACGTTGGTTAAGTGTTTTAGAGTATAATACGTACAACATAAGGGCCCGGGGAAAGGTCGAACAAGCACGGAGTCGGGACCGTGCAGGAGAAGGCCGAACCAGTTTCCCAAAGGGGAAACGTGGCACAACCTAGGATGGGTGCGATAGGCTCCATGGCACAACCCAGGATTGGCGCAGCAGGGCCCGTGCCATGGACCTCTGTCTACCGCTTCAAGTATATATATGTTCCCTCCTTAGATTTTATTTCATTTTCATCTTCTATACTCGACCAGCAGAGGTAAGGTACGAAGGAACCAAGTATAATTCTTTCGTTTACATCGCGAAACGCTGCCCGAATTCGAATTAACTTCGGGTATCGAAGTTAAGGCTGCAGGGAGCATTGCTGCGGAGTTAGTTTCGCGAAATTAGCCCAGCGAATCATAACCCTGCAGAGCTAAAGTTGTTGGAATTGCTCCAAACTAGTGTTAATATGATTACAGGCTTAAAGTAACCATTTCTCCCTTCTAGATTCTTGAGAAATTATGAGTTTTCAACTGTATTCCGTCAAGTTGAAATATGGTTAATATTTATATATAAAGTTATCATTTTCTTCGAATTTAGTATTGAAGTTAGACTTTTTCTTCCCATAATGTGATTGCAGTGGAGAAGAGCAGTTGAATACGAGCTAAAACTCACCAGTTAATCAACAATCGACAAACGAGGTATGTTAAGGCAGTTTCTTTCGGCAAGTTAGTTCTTTAGCATGTCAGCTCAGTTTGAATCCCAGTAAGAGTACTAGAAGCATGTCTATTATGATTAGTTTACCAGAATAGGATCCTCATCTTGCCTATCCTTTACTTTGGTCAGCAAGGAGGATTTTGATCCATTATGAACAATGATACCACCATCTATCGAGTCAACAAGACGAACTCCTAGTCGTGTAAGCCGATGCACATCCTTCAGTAGCTCTTTTCTCCCCTCATCTATATGAGACACACTCTCCATAGAAAGCCTGCTAAGAGCGTCTGCCACCACATTAGCCTTGCCTTGATGATAAAGGACACTCATATCATAATCCTTAAGAAGCTCAGCCACCTTCTTTGATGTAGATTTAGATCTTTTTGGGTAAACACGTACTGTAGGCTTTTATGGTCCGTAAACACATCCACTGGACCCCATATAGATAGTGTCTCCAAATCTTCAAGGCAAATACTACTGCTGCCAACTTGAGGTTATGAGTCGGATAGTTCTTTTCATAGACTTTCTACTACCTGGAAGAATAAGCTTTAACCTTACCATGCTACATACTAACACAACCAATGCCGATCCTCGAGGCGTCACAATATACCACAAACCCATCGGTACTATCAGGTAGGGTAAACACTGGTGCTGAGGTGAGTTAAGTCTTCAACTCTTGGAAGCTCTTCTCATATGCCTCTAACTATTGAAACTTCACTTTCTTTTGGATAAACTTAGTCAACCGTGCTGCAATGGATGAAAACCCTTCGCAAACCTCCGGTAGTAACAAGCTAAACCCAAGAAACTCCTGATAAATTAAGGACTAACAGGTCTACACCAATTCTTTACAGCTTCTATCTTTTGAGAGTCCACCTATACACCCTAACTTGACACCACATAACCCAAAAATGCTACTGAGTTTAACCAAAACTCACACTTGTTTAATTAGCATATAGTTGGCGATCCCTAAGAGCCTGTAGCACCACCCTCAAATGAGCGGCATGTTCCTCCTCGCTCTGAGAGTATATGAGAATTTCATCTATGAACACAATCACGAACATATCCAAATATGGCTTAAGCACCCTGTTCATAAAACCCATGAAGGCTATAGGAGCATTCATTAGTCTAAAGGACATAACTACAAACTCATAGTGACCATACCGAGTCCTGAAGGCTATGTTCGGGATGTCACTCTCTCTAACTCTGAGCTGATAATATCCGAATCTGAGATCTATCTTTGATAAACACCTAGCACCCTGATGTTGGTCAAACAAATCATCAATCTTGGGGAGGGGACACCTTTTCTTGATGGTAACTTGGTTCAACTGTCGATAGTCAATGCACATCTGAAGAGAACCATCCTTCTT
This sequence comes from Datura stramonium, assembly GCA_018107945.1. Lineage (NCBI taxonomy): Eukaryota > Viridiplantae > Streptophyta > Magnoliopsida > Solanales > Solanaceae > Datura > Datura stramonium. The sequence continues at coordinate 104,304 of JACEIK010002217.1, read as the reverse complement.
TCGGATAAAGAGAATTGGTGCACCCCACGGGAATTTGCTAGGTCTGATGAAACCCATGTCTAAGAGATCCTACAACTTCTCCTTCAACTCCTTTAGCTTAGCTAAAGCCATTCTATAAGGAGGTATAAATATAGGCTGCGTATCGTGAAGAAGTTCAGTACCAAAATCGATCTCCCACTCGAGAGGAATTCCCAATTGAACTTCTAGAAACACTTCTGGATATTTTCACACTATGGGAACTAACTGGGTCGTTGGGGTTTCAGATGTAGCATACTTAACCCTCCCTAACTAGGTGGTACACATAATCCTTAGAAATTATCTTTTTGGCCTTAAGGTAGGAAATAAAATGACCTACAGGCACAACCGAACTACCCTTCCAGTCTAGGAATGGCTCTCTCGGAAATCGAAACTCTATCGCACAGGCTCTATAATTTATTGAAGCATAGCATGCATGTAGCCAATCCATGCAAAAGATAACATCAACATATGTCATGGCTAGCTCTACTAAATCTGCTTAGGTGACTTTCTGAAGGACTTGATAGGGCAAGTCCTAGGTGGTATAATTGAATCACTGACTGGAGTAGTGTAACACTCTGAAACTTTGTTAGACAAAACTCAGACTTTTCATGAAAAACTAAAAGAACCAGGAAATTTTGTTGTCATAGAACAAGTCATGGCACGATTCATCTATAGTGGTCAGACTCGTGGCTTGAAACAGGGGATGTTCATCTAGAAGCCCAAAGGTAACGACCCACCTGACGACTCATTGGTTAAAGTAACAAGTTGTTATGAAATGTCATCGTGTGAGGATTCATAGTGCATGTTTCAGTGGCAAGAAAGGACACAATGAGTCATTAGGTCAAGCAATGACTCATTTTGATTGTCATCGAAAGGATCCTGGTAAGACTTAGCGCCGAGTCAATGCTGATGACAAGAGGAGGGGACGAGTCTTTAGGTCAAGTAACAACTCATTGTGACTAGCCATAGGGGTTAGAGGAGAAAATTGTGCTTCAGTGACAGTGGATGACGTCACGAGTTGTAAGGTCTCCTAACAACTCGTGAAGTCAGTCGTTGTCCATGCAAGGGAATATTAGGGATTTTCCGACGTGACCATGACTTGGCACCACGAGTCGTTCCACATCCCATGACTCGTGGAGTGCCTCGTGAGGACTGCAGCAGTTTCTTCCTACGATGCTCCAAGGGTGTTTTCATAACTTCCAACTATTTTTATCCCTAAACTATGCTGTTTTTGGCATGTTTTGGAGAGAATTAAAGGGGTAATCGACTAAGTCCCTCTCATTCCACTAACCTCACAATCTCAGAGCAAAGAAATTCCTATCAGGCATCCCAGAGTTAAACTAGGGCTTCCTCAGTTCTTCAGATTTCTTTAGGCTTCTCTCAAGAACTCTTCACCAGGTATGTGATGATTTAGCAAGGGAATTTTCCTTCCCTTGTGCACCAAAAATCCATCTAAATTTTCTTATCATGTTCTAGTCCCTAAGTTTTTGAATGTGAATGAATTTTCAGCCAGATTCTATCTATATTTTGTGGAATATTGTTCATGTTAGTTGTTACTAAAATTGCACTATCTAGCTATTATGTTGATACTTGTTCTTGTAAAGATGGTTTTAGCCCTAGCTCTGGAATGCAGTAAATTAGAGCCTTGCATATTTGATTAGTTATTCATGTTTCTTGATTCTATCAGTATTGGAATTCCGATGTTGTTAATATCAATTGATATCTTATTCAGTTCATGTTAGTCCAGTTTCAGTCATAATACTAGCCAGCTCAGTATTTTCAGAAATGTCAGTTGATTAGTTTGGCTATAGTCTTTTCTTGAGGTGTCAGTGGTGCCTCCCAGATGTCAATTATCAGAATTAGTTATCAGTTATCAGATATTAGTTTGTTCTTTAGACAATTATGACGCTTCCAGATAAGAAACTCTCACCAGTCTTAGAGTACCGGTTATAGAATCTGGTCCAATAAGACTTTTAGGGTACTTTCAGATAGGTATCCCTGACTTATTCTTGGGTCCCAGTTTCGAGCTATCAGCTTAGTAATCAGATTAGACTATCTAGTGGGAGTAGGACCTATCACTGAGCTGACCGGAATTCCAGCGCACCCAGGTTCACAGAACTACGTTTCCACCGTAGGTTATTTTATTGGCCCTATGGACCCAGATTTGTGATCACCTAGTTCATGCCTTTATACCCTGGCAAGGTATATTGGGTCCAATCAATGGGGCGTATAGACTCTCCCACTAGTCAGTATAGTTTTAGTTTAGCTTAGATCAGTAAAGTTCAGTTTAGCTTAGCTTAGTATTTCAGATTCAGGACATGTCTATGACCATTAGCCAGAGTAATTATTGACCATATCAAATATATATTTAGTTGGTCATTTCATGTTATTTCAAGCCAGTTATTTGTTTCTTTATGTTTATATTATCCCTCACTTACTCTATACATTCAATGTACTGACGCATACCTTCTATATTGAATCATATCATGATACAGGCACAGGTTCTCAACCTCAGCATTGTTAGTCGATTCCTCCAGGTGATATTAGCAACTGCAATTGGTGACTCCTCATCTTTTGAGGATGATGTTTCTTTTTCAGTTATTTTCTTTCAATTAGACTTTAGAGTTAGCTGGGGGCTTGTCCCAGTAATTCATCATTAGTAGATGGCTTTCAAACATAGACTCAGACATTCAGTAGTGTTTTTCAGATGTATGAACTTTTATCAAATTAGCTTTCTTAAATGATTTTATTATTTAAAGCTTCCGCATATGATTATTCAAATTTTCAGTGTTATGATAGACCATAGGTTTTCTTGGGGTTACTTGTGACTCCAAGTACCGTGTCTCGTCCAGGGTATAGACTGGAGTCGTGAAAAGTAGAGACCGAGAAGGTTTCTGATAGCATTTTAGGATGACTCTGGAACTACTAGCAACATAGGTCATCAAAAAAGATAGAATAGACCCTAGATCTAACAATGCATATACACAAAGGTGCAATACTCGTAACATAACAATGACTATATTTGGAGAGGCCTCCTGCTCCTAACGAGATGCGAGGGAATAGAATCTGTTCTAGCGCTGACCACCAGCTGCAATAGTGGATGCACCTTGCTGAGTTGAGCGTGCTGGTGGGGCTATTGAACTAGTTGCTGGGTCTCGGCCTCTACCATGACCCTGTATAGCTGATGGACAATCTCTAAGCATATGTCCAGGATTACTACACCCAAAGAAAGCACCTGAACAAACTAAGCACTGACCAGTATGTCTCCGGCCACACCTATCACTGGAATCCTGGGCTCTACGGGTCTGCTTCCCTGACCTCAATAGCCTGATGCTCTTCTCCTTTGGTCGCACCTAGGTTTGAATGGCACACTTGATGTCAACGGTGCTAGAGATAATGATCTCTGGTGGGAAAATCAAAAGCTATTAGTCATTGCCCTCTTGGCCTCCCTCTCCCTCTCACTCACCTATATTGCCTCTATCTGTTGGGTGTACAGAACCAACCATGAGAAATCAATACCCTGATGGAGCATCGAGATCTGTAAATCTTTTACCAAATAGTCTGTTATCCCATGCATGAACCGTCTCACTTGAGCCCTCTGATCTACCACCATCTCAGAAGCATATTTGGATAAGCGGGTGAACTCTAAATCATACTCTTGGACCATCATGTTGTTCTGTCTTAGGTTCACAAATTCAGCTACTTTGATATCTCTCATCTCTTGGTGAAAGAACCGATCCAACAATGTGATATGGAACTTATCCCAGGCAATAGGACCTGCTCCAACTACTCTACTATCCTTCCACTTTCTAAACCAGATGTGTGCAACCCCTTTCAACTGATAAGAGGCTAGGTCTGCGCACTCCTCCCCTGTCACCCCGTGATCTGGGTGATTTTCTAAATCTCATCAATAAACTCGTGTGGATCCTCGTCCACCTTTGATTCGAGAAACTCTGCAGGGTTCATCGTAAGAAAGTCCCTGACTCTTGCTGCTGCCGCATTCCCACTATGGGGAACATGCGCTATCACCTGTTGGTTGACTTGGGCGGTCAATGCATGTGCCGACATCTTGATGGCAACCTTAAACTCTACATGAGCCACCTGCTCAGGCATAAGATCCTCGAGGGCTGGTGGGGCCTGCTGGTGCCCATTTCTATTGCCATTCTCATGGTCATTTCCATTTATGATCCTTCTTCTGTTAACTCGTTGAGGAGGCATGATTCTTCAAACACGTATAGCACGAGTTAGAATGATCGAGAGACATTTCATCGCACGACATAGATCATGAAAGAATGGAATATTTCCAAAAATGTTTTGTAGCCTCTTCGTCATAAGTGTGGCGCACTTCACACTCATGGAAAAGACTCTACTTAACTCATCTTTCAAACATCCAAGGACACTTCCAAACCTAATTCTCTAATACTAAATTTTTCATGACCCGAACATAGGCCCGGAGTAAGACATGAGACAAAGAACCCTGAGGCTCCAAGTTGACTCATGGCATGAACATGGCATCTAAAGCTCAACATAATAATGCATAAGTTTGACATATAAAATAGCGAAAATTTGAAAATCTAATAACATCTAAATACCTGAATACATAACATGGTTCTGAAGCTTAATACATACTATGTCTAATAAGCCTCTACAACCTGATGAGTTGATGGGACAAGACCCCAACTAACTAACTAATAAACTGAAACGGAAATTACTGATAACCAACTATAAGAAGGTCCTCGAAAGATGAGCACTCACCAAAAGGCTGGGGAATGCTAACTTTGAGAATTTGGCTAGCAGTAAAACTGAAGCAGAACGTCTGAGCCTATATAATGAAATGATACAACATAGAGTATGCGGTCAGTGCTTGGAATATACTGAGTATGCAAGGTAAGTAAAACCTCTAAGTAAGTAAAACTAAAATCATGCATATCATAAACCTTTTCATCATAAGATTTTGAGAGTAAGTCTTGTATGCTATTTTCTGAAAACATGATTTAAACATAACTGTATATCATAACTGAATCGAATGACCCAAAGCTGAAACTCATTATCCTAAGTAAAACTAGATATTGTGTCAAACCTACTGAAAACATAATATCATGACTGATGACATGCATAACTGAAATCATGAGGAACAATGGGAGACTCGTGATATAACCAATATTACCATGATAAAGCTTATGTGGTCCCGACTATTACACTCAAGTGGGCAGAGCCATCCAAAGCCTTGCCAGAGCTAAGGGCACTACCATGATATAGATAGCAAGCTGAAGGTCCTTGGGGGTAGGGAAAGCTCACTAGGGATGTACCAAATAATCTGAACATAGCTATGTTGGAATGGAGTTCTGAGGCACACGATTGACTGAACCCTTAGCCTACTCGGTGCTAGACATTACTCTTAAAACATATATATGCTCTCCATCATTTTTCAATTGAGTTGAACCATCATCTTGTGACGAAGCTAAATCAGAATAATACATGCATAATCTGAAAATGTATCATGAGGAGCCTTGGCTCAAACCATACCATAAGATGAAAAGTGGGAGTCTAGACTCCAAAATCATGTGGTAAGCTAATATCATGAAATTGAAGTAAATCATCAAAAATACTTGATCATAAAGGCTTTCCCAAACTTGTACATGCTTTGAGATAGTCAAAATCATGAATATAAACATGGATAATTCGAAATCATAATCTCAATCTTTCATGAACTTTCATAATTGGGTACTATAATTGTAAGACTTGAAATCATAATTTGTAATTGAAAACATTATAAAACATGTCCATGAATCTTGAAACAACATTAGAAACATGAAGAGAATTTACCCATGGTAAGTACTTTGAGAATTTCACAAATTGGGTTAAGACCCCATAGATTCATCAACTAAGAATTCCATCAATTTAGAAAAGTATTTGGGCATAGGAGTGAAGGAATACTCCCATTCATAACCCTACGTACTTGGGTATTTCTGATATCACAACCTTCTTGAATGTCCAACGGAATTTGAAAGAGAATTGATGAATACTAGACTTGATCACCCTTAGAAACCTTCTAGTATTGCAAGCATGGAGAGGGATAGGTTTAGAATGAGTTAAACCTTCTTAAAACACACCTATCTGAGCTTAAAATGATGTAGTTTAGGACATAGGAACCTGGAAATTATGCAAAGCCCTTAATAAATTCGCAGAGAAAATCACACTGCCAGTCTCAATGAGGGACCGGACGACTCGTTACTAGCACTAGTCGTCAGCACTAGCAAACATACCTCTACTGGTAAAAACAGGGACACCACGACTCATGTTGCACCCAACGACTCTTGATGACCAAGTTGTGATGAACACTACCAAAGATTTAACCTCCATGCCGGCTCCTGACCATGACCAACTCCATGACTCATTGCCCTGACCACGAGTTGTGTCTTCTCTCGTGATCAACCCAAAAGCAAAATTCTTGCCAACTCCCCATCCACTTAATGAGTCATTTAACGACTCGTGATGTACTTCACGAGTCACTGGATGACTTGTCCTATAACCTGGTGTAGAAATTTCTATTTTCTTTGTTTGAACCCCGAGTCTAATCTTAGGGCTTTCGGGGTATTACATATGGGACCCTACAAAATTTTGAGGTTAATTGGCAATGTTTCCTATGAGTTAGAGTTACCTTCGGAGTTAGCATTTGTGCACCCAGTCTTCCACATGTCATTATTGAGGAAGTTCATCGGTGATCCGACCTTAGTTGTACCACTAGACAGTGTGGATGTTAAAGATAGTCTCTCTTACGAAGAAGTTCCAATTCAAATTTTGGATCGGAGCTATGGTTAACCATATTACAAAGCCATTTACATACCATATATGGATTGTACAGGTCGTATGTTGGTTATGGGTGAAAGGCTATGCAAAGTCAAAGAAATCCTGAAATATTTGTTGACGTTATGGGTTAGGGTCCACTTTAAATGGTCATATCTCCCTATATATGAAGTATTTTTGGGTAGTTTATCCATAAAATTAAATCACTATGAATCTATTTTCCAAACTCATCCAACCATTTAACAATCCAAATTTAGAGTAAAAAGTTAGGGGAATTTTACTAAAAGCATTGTCAAGTAGTTACGATCGGATGACTTATGAACCACAAGTGGATTCTACGGATCGTAACTGCATATTTGTTATTTTAAGTCACTAAAATGTTATTGGAAATTTACGCATTCACATATGAAGGTCATTTATGGACAACAAGTGAATTATGTAGTCTGCAAATGGCCAAAAATAGGGCGCAAGTCAAGTTTTCAGCACTCCTTTTAAGTGTATTTTGGGTCTCATTTCCTGATTTCTTCATCTTAGCTTTACCCCAACAGCCCCATAAAATATCCAAACCCCTCCTAATAATAGATAAATATCTTCCATGAACTTTTTGTATGAACCACAAAATTCATCAAGATTTTGGTAACAAATCTCCTCTCTCTCCTCTAGCAAGGTCAAGAGAACCACTGGATGTTCAAGACTTGACTTGTGAGCATTCTTTTTCTCCTTTAAGGTATTATTTCTTCTTAAAACATTTAATGGGTAGTATTTCTTACCCCACAGGAGTATTCTAAGGTTGATACTCATAGAATGGTGATAGGAATCCATGAGTTCATGAGATAACCTTGGATAGAGGGTTATGGGGTTGTTTTGAAGTTAAGGGTGGATGTAATTATTTTGTTAGAATGGTGATGGTTTATTGTGTTGTTTGTGAGCTGTAGAATGAGGTGGTTGTTAAGCCCTCCCACCCATAGAGGGCTCGGACCACCTATGTCCTTCAGGTGTTTGATAAATCTCCTCTATCAATCCGAATTTGGTGAGGTTGATGTTAACTATAGTTCCTATCATTATAATCATTGTAGGTTGATTGTATAGTGAATTTTGGATTTGTGGGTTGTATTTTGAGCCACAACTAAGATATCTGGATCTAAAAATCCTTCTCTATAAATAATTTTCCAAGTGTAAAATTACTTTCTTTATGATGTCTTGATCATTTTAATCCATGTAATGTCTTAACTCCCTTGAAGGAATAGTTGATTTCACTTATGTATTTCCTTGAGTAATCCATTATTACACAATTGTTGTTCTCATAATTTTTATGACTAGAATCCATGAGTCCTTACTATGCTAGACATATTATGTCTCTTACGATGAGAATGCTAGAAATTCCTTAAGATGTTCTACAAATATATACATATATATATATATGAATGTTGCATCCAAATACACGCGCAAGCGTATACTGTCGACAGGTAGTATAGCATGTTAGTCCTAGTATCGATCCCACAAGGACTTGTCAAAGAGAATTGACCAACTTGAATTACTATCAGATTATTCAGTGGGGGGATATCTATTTTTGGGGAAAAGTTTGTGTTACTAACTATTTTTATCTAAAAACTAATGGAATGTATACTAAATTGGCAGGTTGTATTGTTTCATCTGATCCAGGGTTATGGCTTGTTAACAATCAAGTTGAGTTCTCATGTTGTGCACTTAATTTATTTTTCTGAGTTACTAGTTGCAGGTTAATATTCCTTCCTAAGCTCCTGTCCGAAGTCTCAAAGACTACTCGACTATTCCTAACGCCTATATTCTTATGGCCATCAATAGTGAAGTTCATGTGAAAATCATCTGTGTCAACTAAGCAAGACTAAAAGGTATATTTCTATTCACTTTTTCTTATTATGTTTGCAAATTCCCTCTTTCAATTTTAATTTATGAGCCACAAATAGTATTAAAGCGCAAACTAATAACTTAAACTTGAATAAGAGGAACTCTGAATTGTTAAAGTAAATCGAATGATAACATCACATTGCTACATCTCAAGATGAACCTTCTAGTCTATGTTCGAAAGCCTCTACTAACTGATGAGATGCTGGGACAAGACCCTAGCTATCTCCAAGTCTGAAGAAAATTGACATACCAAAGAAATGATAAACTCCCTAAAACAACGAGGACTCACTTTAGGCAGGGCTAAATTGAGCTGATAGGGAAAGCGAGCTATCGACGAGACTGAACTGGATCACTTGAGTCTATATCAGTAAATGATATAACATAGAATATGCGATCAGTACTTTGAATGTACTGAGTATGTAAGGTAACTAAAACATGCTGAGTAAACATTAACTAAAATCATTCATGTAAATATAAATCATTAGATCATGAGAATATAGACTGCATATTGAAACTGTATCTAAGACCTACATAGTCATAAGCTGATTATCATATCTAAACATAGTAACCAAGTTTATGAATAGAAATCATATGATTTTTCATAGCTAAAAATATAAGTAAAAACTCATAAACTAATCATTAGGTAAAATCTACTATAATACATAATACCATAAGTCATGAACATGAGTAACTTAAATCATGAGGAACAATGGGAGACTCATCATAACTGACACTATCATGATAGAGCTTACGTGATGCCCCAGCTATCACATTCAAGTAGGAAGAGCCGTCCAAAATCTTGCCAAGGCTATGAACAATACCATGATATCGATATCAAGTCGAGGCCCCTTAGGGGCAGAGGAAAACTCTCTTTAGAGGCCCAAAAAAAAAATATATATATATATATACCNATATATATACCTACCTTGGTGCGTAGATCAGAGACCAGAGAACCTTGGAACCCCAAGGCTATTCGGTGCTACACATTACTCCAAAAACATGCATAGTACACCCATCATTTTTTAATGAAGCTAAAATCATAATTACATGCATAATCTAAAATCTTAACATGGGGAGTCTTGACTCTAAAACATATCATAAGATGCATTAGGAGTCTTGACTCTAAACCACATAATAAGCTGATCTTATTAGTCTTGGCTAAATCACAATAACATACTTAACTTGTGTGGGCTTGCCAAAATCTTAAAATAATGCATACTTAAAACAGACTTCAAATGTTAAAATTATGGATTCATACATGGGAAATTTATATTCATTCATGGTAGATATATCATTATACTTGAAATCATGAATCATAAGCTTGAGTTTTCATAAAACATGCATAATAGAGCATAATTTCTAATAACTTGAAATCACGAATTTATAATCAAATTATATATAAAATCTACTCAGTAAACTTAAAACATGCGTTGGAACATGAGGGGATTAAATGCATACACATATCATTGAGAATTTCATAAAGTTAGGTTAAAAACCTATTATACTTAAATTAGAACTTGAATTCATGAACTTGAGGAGAAATTTGGGCATGAGAGTAGAAAACAATTCTCATTCATAGCCCTACATACCTTAGTAGTCTGATTCTCTAACTATCCTTGAAAGCTCAAAAGAATTGGGGAAGACATTGAGGGATTTCTAGCTTGATCTTCAAAGGGAATCTCTAGGCTTTGCATGCATAGGAATCTAAATGACTAGAATAGGTTAAACCCCCTTAAAACACTTTTTTCAGGGCTTAAAATGATGTCATTAGAGAGTTAGAAGCTTAAGAGTCACGAAAATACCCTGAGTGAATCGTTTGGAGAAATGACCCTACGGATCACCAGGAGTGACCTAATGAGTCATTGGGAAACCTGACGACTCGTGATCTCCATTCGTTGCCATTGGCAACTTCCCCTCAATCTAAAGTTCCCAACCAATGAAGACTCTATGGGTTATTAAGTGGTATGAAAACTCATCGCATGTACTCATCGCCACCACTGGAAAATTGACTCTTTCTTCAACTCTACACACTTAACGAATCATAGCACTACTCATGGGGCGACATGATGACTTGACATCCTATCCATCAAGCCCCTCATAAAAATCCTCCTTTTTCCAACGCTGCACCATCTAATGAGAAACTGAACAACTCCTTGGGTACTACGACGCGACATTCCTTGACCCTTTACCACTACAACTCCTTTCCTTTTTCCTCCTATACTGCATACTTAACGGGTCACTGAACGATCTGTCAAGTGACTTAATGAGTCACCTGATGAGTCATTCTGTGACCTAGTGCATATTTTCCTATTTTCTCTACTTCAACCCTCGGGTCTGGTCTTAGGGACTTTTGGGGTGTTACATTATCCCCCTTGGGAACATTCATCCTCCAGTATGGATTAAGAATACAGAAAGGCTGGGTGAGGAAACTTCAATCCTGAATACTGAACATATGAAGCTAAAATATGATAGAGTGTCTGAACTGATATACATGACTGACTGAATTCGTGAAACATACATGCATGCAATGACATGAACGAACTTAGAGACATGAACTTGAACTGAAACTGAATAGAGTGCTGGGGAGGAAACTGATTCCACATGATGAAATTGAGTCAGAACGGAAAAGATGCGGGTATCTTTCCATTATATATGCTTTGGCTTCCTAGATAGCTCCCTTAACAAGTTGATTTCTCCACAATACCTTCACTAAAGCTACCTCCTTCTTTCTCAATTTTCGAACCTGACGATCAAGGATCTTAACTAAAACCTCCTCATACGTAAGAATGTCCTTCACACCTATGCTTTGAACCGGAACAACTGAGGTTGGGTCACCAATGCACTTATTCAATCGAGATAATGGAAGACTTAATGTACCGAAGCCAACTCCATTGGTAGCTCTAATTCATATTTCACTTTTCCCACTCGCCTCAAAATCCTGTAAGGACCCAAATACCGGGGACTAAGATTCCCTTTCTTTCAGAACCTAATCACTCCCTTCATGAGAGATACCTTCAGAAACACCTAATCATATATCAAACTCAAGCTTACTCCATCTAACATCCACATAACATTTCTAATGATACTAAGCTACTTCAGCCTCTCTCTACTAAGCTGGACTTTCACCATGGCCTCATGAACTGAATCTCACCCTATCAACATGGCTTCACCTACCTCAAACCATCCAATAGGTAATCTACATCTCCGTCCGTAAAGAGCCTCAAATAGAGCCATCTGAATGTTGGAGTAGTAACTATTGTGAGAAAACTCAATGAGAGGCAAGTGATCATCCCAACTACCCTTGAAATCAATTAGCATGCTCTTAACATATCCTCAAGAGTCTGAATGGTCAAGTCATCCTGACCATCTGTATACGAGTGAAAATTCGTGCTAAGCTTCACCTGAGTACCAAGTCCCTTCTGAACAATATCTGAGTTGTGCCTTCAAATCTTCAGTGTAAACATAACCGCTACCAACTCTAGATCATGCATCGGGTAATTCCTCTCAGGAGTCTAAAGCTTTCTAGAGACATATATGATGAATTTACCATACTACATCAACACATAACCAAGACCAACCCTAGAGGCATCATAATACTCAATGAAACCATCCATGCCCTCTGGCTGGGTTAGTGCTGGGGCAAAAGTGAGTCGAGTCTTTAACTCCTGAAAACTCTTCTCACAGGCATCTAACCACTGAAATTTGACCTTCTTCTGGGACAACTTAGTCAACGGTGCTGCAATGGATGAAAATCCCTCAACAAACCTCCTGTAGTAGCCAGTTAATCCCAAAAAAGCTCCTAATGTCGGAAGGATTAACTGGTCTAGGCAAATTCTTCACTGCTTCTATCTTTTGAGAGTCCACATGCACACCCTTGTTAAACACCCCATGGCCTAAAAATGCTACTGAGTTCGACAAAAACTCAAACTTGTTGAACTTTGCAAACAAGTGGCAATCCTTGAGAGTATGTAGTACAATCCTCAAATGAGAGGCATACTCCTCCTTACTCCAAAGCTATATGAGAATATTGCCAATGAAGACAATTTCGCACGTATCCAAAAACTACTTGAATACCCTTTTCATCAAATTAATAAGAGTTACAGGAGCATTCGTTAGTCCAAAAGATATAATGATGAACTCATAATTATTATACCGAGTCCTGAAGGCTGTCTCCGGGATGTCACTCTCTCTAACTCTTTGCTGATAATAACCAAATTTGAGGTCTATCATTGAGATGTACTTAGCACCCTTAACTTGGTCAAACAAGTCATCAATCCTAGGGAGAGGATACTTGTTCTCAATTGTGACCTTGTTCAACTTCCGATAGTCAATGCACATTCTAAGGGAACCATCCTTCTTTTGGACAAAGAAAATGGCTGCACCCAATGGGGATTTACTACGCCTGATAAACCCCTTATCTAGGAGATCATTCAACTGCTACTTCAACTCATTTAGATTGGCTGGAGCAATTCTGTAAGGAGGAATAGATATGGGTTCTGTATCAGGGAGAAGGTCGATATCAAAATTAGTCTCCTACTCGGGAGAGACTCCTGGTAGATCATTTGGAAATACCTCTAGATACTCACAGACTATAAGAACTGACTAAAGAGTTGAGGTCTCGAAAGTACAATCCTTAACCCGAACTAAATGGTACATACAACCTTTATAAATCAATTTCTTGTCCTTGAGATAGGAAATAAAGCGACCTATAGACACAGCTGAACTACTTCGATTCTAGAACTGGCTCGCCTAAAAATCAAAACTCCACCATACGAGTTCTATGATTTTCTGAAGTATAACATGCACTCAACCAATCCATGCCAAAGATAAAATCAAAATCGGTCATATATAACTCTACTAGGTCGAAAGAGGTGACTTTTTGAAGGACTATGACAATGAAATTTATATACACCTGTCGAGTTATAATTGAGTGTCCTACTAGAGTTTATACTGAGAAGATTTCTGATAGGATTTTTGAATTGACTTTGAAATAATAGCAACATAATGAGACATAAATATAACATAGACCATGGATCTAAAAATGCATAAACATCAAGATGGAATGCTCGTGATATACTTATAACCATATCGGGAGAAACCACTTGCTTCTAACGAGATTATAGTGCATAAAATCTATTCTGATACTGGCCACCACTTGCACTAGTGGATGTACCTTGCTGAGCTGAGCATGCTGGTGAAGCTACTGAACTAGTAGTTGGGTCACAACCTCTACTATGGCCCTATCTGGCTGAAGGGGAGTTTTTTAGCAGATGTCCGCATTTTTCAAACCCAAAGCATGCGCCTTAACCCACTACGCACTCTCCGATGTGCCTCCTACAATATCACCCACAAACTGAAATGTTGGGCTCTCCTGACATGCTCCACTGACCTCTAAAGCCTAAAGCTCTACCCTACGGATCACGCCATGGTCTGGATGGAACACTGACTGATGATGGAGTTGGGGTTGACGACCTATGGGTGGGACTGATGGCGATGTCCTCTGTTGGACCTTTGCTGGAACTATCCATAACTCCTTATTCTAGCCTTCTTGGCCTGTCTCTCCTTCTCCTTCATCTAATCCGCCTCTACCTACTAGGTGTATATGACCAACCTCGAGAAATCTAAATCACTGTTCAGCATAGTAGTCTGGCATTCTTTGACCAGTGAATCTGATACTCCATTCACAAACTTACTCATACCCTCTGATCCACAACCAACTTCGGCGCACAGTTGGACAGTCAGGTAAACTCCAGGGCATACTCTTAGACAATCCTATGGTGCTACTTTAGGTTGACGAAATCTGTTGCCTTCTCCTCCCTCAACTCTCTAGAGAAGAACCTATCCAAGAAGCCAATCACGAACTCATCACAACTCACAGGAACTGCTCCAGCTGCTCTACCATCCTTCCACTGGAGGTACCATATGTAAGAAACCCCCTTAAGTTGATAGGAGTCTAACTCTGCACTCTCCTCTTCGGCCACCCCAATAATCTGTGGATGATCTTCTGCACCTCCTCAATAAACTCATGCAGGTCCTCATCCACTTTCGACCCAAGAAACATAGGTGGGTTCATCTTGAGAAAGTCACAAACTCTAGTTGTTGTTGCTTTCCCATTCTGAGGAACATGGGCCATTGCCTGCTGATTGACCTAAGCAGTCATAGCCTATGACAACATCTGAAATGCCACTCTAAACTGGCATGAGTGACCTGCTCAGGCAAAGGATCTGCTAGTGTTGGCAGGCCTTGCTGATGCCCATCTTCATTGCCATTGTAATGACCATTTTTGTTACCATTCCTTTTACCATTGACTCAGTGTGGAGGCATATTTCTACAAATGCGTATAGAACAAGTTATAAGGATAGAGAGATACTTCATCTCACGACATGGATCATGAAAGAAGGAAAAATTCCCAAAATGTCTTGTAGCCTCTTCCCTATAAGTGTGTTGCGCTTCACATCCAGGGAAGACTCTACTCAACATGGATTTCAGACACCCTCAGACACTCTAAACCTTTTCTCTGATACCAAGTTTATCACGACCCAAGCTGGGACCCTGGACAGAGACACGGACTCGTAGAACCACAAATGGCTCCAAGTCGATCCATGGCATGAACATAGCAACTAAAGGTCATATATTAAAGCCAAAATTGAAAACTTATACATGAATAAGTGGAAGTCTTAATAACATAACGTAAATCGAACAATAACATCACATTGCTACATCTCAAGATGAACCTGCTAGTCTATATCTGAAAAGCCTCTACTAATTGATGAGATGTTGGGAGAAGCCCCAGTTATTCCCAAGTATGAAACAAACTGACATCACAAAACTGAAATGATAAATGTCCTCGAAAAATTAGGATTCACCGTAGGCAGGGCTGAATTGAGCTAATAGGGAAAGCAAGCTATTGGCAAGACTGAACTGCATAACCTGAATCTATATCATAAAATGATATATCATAGAGTATGCGTTCAGTATTGTGAATGTACTGAGTATGTAAGGTAAGTAAAAAATGCTGAGTAAACATTAACTGAAATCATCATATAAATATAAATCATTATATCATTAGAGTAAGGACTACATGCTGAAAACTGTATTTGAGACATACATAGTCATAAGCTGATTATCATATCGGAACATAGTGACTCAATGTTAGAAATAGAAATCACACGATTTGTCATAGCTGAAAAATTAAGTAAAAAGTCATAAACTAATCATTGGATCAAATCTGTTGTAATATATAATATCATAAGTCATGAACATGAGTAATTGAAATTGTGAGGAAC